>CAKXYN010000548.1:0-72455 GCA_935064755.1 Tragelaphus eurycerus
GAAGCGCTTGCCCCCAAAGCAGCCTCCTGGGCGGGAGAAGAGGCAGGCCGCCGGCGGGGGCTGGGAAGCCGGTATGGGGAAGGACCGAGTGAGCTCCCACAGCGGCGGAGCTCCAGCTCTGCGCCCGGGGGCGCGAGAGCACGGAGCCCCGGCCGAGAGGCTGCTCTGCCCTGGGGGGAGCCTCGCCCAGACCTTCCCAGCTTGGAGCGTTCGCGCCCGGGAAGGACCAGGCTGTGGGAGTGTGGGGGAGACGGGAGTGGCGCCTGACTGGCCTCAGCTCCGCCCTTGCCTTCCCTTTGGACCTAGGAGGCAGGCGTCTTTGGAGCAGGCTCAGGGCCCGGGGCTATGCAAACGGCAGAAGCCTCCCGCTCGCAGACCTCTGTCAGAGGGAAGGGAAGCGCCCCGGCTTGGATTCCTCAGCTGGGGCTTGCCCGCCCACAGGCAGCTCCGCACGGAGGGAATCAGGCTGCCAGTGCCCCTGGCTTGGGGAGGCAGCTCCACAGCCAGAGTGCTCATGCCCTGGCGCCCAGCACGCGCCCGGCAGGCTGGGCTTCCCTGGAGCTCTCCTCCAGAGCAGAGTCGTGTGGGTGTGCTTGGGGGCCTCGCCCTGTGCGTTTGGGCTCCCTAGCACAGCCCCAGCGCAGGGGGAAGCAGCCCCTGAGCAGAGAGCTCCAGGAAGCGCTTTGCCCCCAAAGCAGCCTCCTGGGCGGGGAGAAGAGGCAGGCCGCCGGCGGGGGCTGGGAAGCCGGTATGGGGAAGGACCGAGTGAGCTCCCACAGCGGCGGAGCTCCAGCTCTGCGCCCGGGGGCGCGAGAGCACGGAGCCCCGGCCGAGAGGCTGCTCTGCCCTGGGGGAGCCTCGCCCAGACCTTCCCAGCTTGGAGCGTTCGCGCCCGGGAAGGACCAGGCTGTGGGAGTGTGGGAGACGGGAGTGGCGCCTGACTGGCCTCAGCTCCGCCCTTGCCTTCCCTTTGGACCTAGGAGGCAGGCGTCTTTGGAGCAGGCTTAGGGCCCGGGGCTATGCAAATGGCAGAAGCCTCCCGCTCGCAGACCTCTGTCAGAGGGAAGGGAAGCGCCCCGGCTTGGATTCCTAAGCTGGGGCTTGCCCGCCCACAGGCAGCTCCGCACGGAGGGAATCAGGCTGCCAGTGCCCCTGGCTTGGGGAGGCAGCTCCCCAGCCAGAGTGCTCATGCCCTGGCGCCCAGCACGCGCCCGGCAGGCTGGGCTTCCCTGGAGCTCTCCTCCAGAGCAGAGTCGTGTGGGTGTGCTTTGGGGCCTTGCCCTGTGCGTTTGGGCTCCCTAGCACAGCCCCAGCGCAGGGGAAGCAGCCCCTGAGCAGAGAGCTCCAGGAAGCGCTTTGCCCCCAAAGCAGCCTCCTGGGCGGGAGAAGAGGCAGGCCGCCGGCGGGGGCTGGGAAGCCGGTATGGGGAAGGACCGAGTGAGCTCCCACAGCGGCGGAGCTCCAGCTCTGCGCCCGGGGGCGCGAGAGCACGGAGCCCCGGCCGAGAGGCTGCTCTGCCCTGGGGGAGCCTCGCCCAGACCTTCCCAGCTTGGAGCATTCATCGCCCGGGAAGGACCAGGCTGTGGGAGTGTGGGAGACGGGAGTGGCGCCTGACTGGCCTCAGCTCCGCCCTTGCCTTCCCTTTGGACCTAGGAGGCAGGCGTCTTTGGAGCAGGCTTAGGGCCCGGGGCTATGCAAATGGCAGAAGCCTCCCGCTCGCAGACCTCTGTCAGAGGGAAGGGAAGCGCCCCGGCTTGGATTCCTAAGCTGGGGCTTGCCCGCCCACAGGCAGCTCCGCACGGAGGGAATCAGGCTGCCAGTGCCCCTGGCTTGGGGAGGCAGCTCCACAGCCAGAGTGCTCATGCCCTGGCGCCCAGCACGCGCCCGGCAGGCTGGGCTTCCCTGGAGCTCTCCTCCAGAGCAGAGTCGTGTGGGTGTGCTTGGGGGCCTTGCCCTGTGCGTTTGGGCTCCCTAGCACAGCCCCAGCGCAGGGGAAGCAGCCCCTGAGCAGAGAGCTCCAGGAAGCGCTTTGCCCCCAAAGCAGCCTCCTGGGCGGGAGAAGAGGCAGGCCGCCGGCGGGGGCTGGGAAGCCGGTATGGGGAAGGACCGAGTGAGCTCCCACAGCGGCGGAGCTCCAGCTCTGCGCCCGGGCGCGAGAGCACGGAGCCCCGGCCGAGAGGCTGCTCTGCCCTGGGGGAGCCTCGCCCAGACCTTCCCAGCTTGGAGCCTTCGCGCCCGGGAAGGACCAGGCTGTGGGAGTGTGGGAGACGGGAGTGGCGCCTGACTGGCCTCAGCTCCGCCCTTGCCTTCCCTTTGGACCTAGGAGGCAGGCGTCTTTGGAGCAGGCTTAGGGCCGGGGCTATGCAAATGGCCAGAAGCCTCCCGTTCGCAGACCTCTGTCAGAGGGAAGGGAAGCGCCCCAGGCTGGATTCCTAAGCTGGGGCTTGCCCGCCCACAGGCAGCTCCGCACGGAGAGAATCAGGCTGCCAGTGCCCCTGGCTTGGGGAGGCAGCTCCACAGCCAGAGTGTTCCTGCCTTGGCGCCCAGCACGCGCCTGCCAGGCTGGGCTTCCCTGGAACTGTCCTCCAGAGCAGAGACGTGTTTACATGGTTTTGGGCCTTACGCTGTGCGTTTGGGCTCCCTAGCACAGCCCCAGCACAGGGGAAGCAGCCCCTGAGCAGAGAGCTCCAGGAAGCACTTGACGCCCACGCCTTGAAGGCCATTTTCCTGCAGGCAGGCAAACCAGCGTCCTTTTTGGGAGAAGAAGCAGACCACTGGCGGCTCTTTCAAGCCTGTATTGGGAAGGACCAAGTGACCTTCCACATGTTCCAAACTCCAGATGTGCACCCAGGCGTGATATCGCAGAGCTCCCCCTGAGAGGCTGCTCTGCCTTGGTCGAACTTTTCCAAAACATGCCTAGCTTCTAGCTTTCCTGCCCAGGAAGGGTCAGGCTGCAATTGTGTGGGAGACGTGACTGGCGCCCAACAGGCTTCAGCTCATCTATTCCCTTTCCATTCAAACTAGGACCCAGGCCTACTTGCAGAAACGTAAGGGTCTGCTTCTTTCCAAACTGGTATGGGCTACCACAATGAGACCTTTGTCAGAGGCGAGGGAAGAGTATGTGGATGGATTCTCAAGTAGGTGCTTGGTCGCACATTTCAGTCGCCCACCAAGAGAATCGTGCTCCCTGTGCCGCTATGTTGTGTATGTAGCTTCACACACAGAGGTGTCTCCGTAGGAGCCAAGAATGTTCCTGACAGACTTAGGTTCACTAAAGTTCTCCTACAGTACCAAGACGTGTCGCTGGGCGTTTTCCTTCCCCTGTGCGTGTGTGTCCCTGGGCTCGGCCCCAGCTCCATGGGAACAGCCCCTGAGATAAGATCTCCAAGAACCCCTTTTCCTGCAGGCTGGGAAGCCAAGTTCGCAGGAGGCGGGGAAAGCGAGCCGCCTTCGGGAAAGGAGAGGCAGCCAATTGGCCTGTGTTTAGAAGCCTTTATTTGGAAGGAATGGGTTAGCTCCTCCAAAAGGAGACCTCCAGATCTGCTCAGAAAATGGAAATTCCAGAGTCAGGGTCGAGGTTCCTGACTGCCCTTTGCCAGCCTTTGAAATACATTCGAGTTTTAGCGTTACTGTCCATGAAGTAGCAGGCTTTGGGAGTATGTCAGACACGCCTGGCGCCTTACTGGCCTCAGTTCAGCTACTGCTTTTCCGTTCAAACTTGGACAAAGGCCAGCTTGGTGAAGGGGAACGGTCTGCTTTTTTCCAACTGCCAAGAGCTACAGCAATGAGACCTCTCTCAGAGGTAAGGGAAGAGTAAGCAGATGGATTCTCAAGCAGGTGCTTGGCCACAAAGCTTCGGCACCCCACGGAGACAATCAAGCTCTCTGTGCCCCTATGTTGGGTATGCATTTTCACACACAGAGGTGTCTCTGAAGGAGCCAAGAGTGTTCCAAACAGACTGAGGTTCACTAGAGCTCTCCTACAGAACCAAGACATGTTGCTGTGGGTTTCCCTTCCCCTGTGACTGTGGGTTCCAGTGCTTGGCCCCAGCTCCAGGAAACAAGTCCCCGAGAAAAGATCTCCAGGAACTGCTTTGCCCCCAGGTTGGGAAGCGCACTTGGCAAGGGGCGGGGAAAGCAAGCCTCCTGCGGGCAAGAAGAGGCAGCCAACCAGCCTGTGTTTGGAAGGGATGGGTTAGCTTCTCTTAAAGGAGTCCTCCAGATGTGCTCAGAAGACAGAAATTCCAGAGGCAGATTCGAGGTTCCTGACTGCCCTTTGTCAGCCTTGAAAAGACATTCCTAGATTCTAGCATGATTGTCCATGAAGGAGCAGGCTTTGGGAGTATGTCCGACATGACTGGTGCCATACTGGCCTCAGCTCAGCTACTGCCTTTCCGTTCAATCTAGGACAAAGGGCTACTAGGTAAAGGGTAAGGATGTGCTTCTTTCCAAACTGCCAAGGGCTACAGAAATGAGAACTCTCTCAGAGGTAAAGGAGAGCATTGTATGGACTCTCAAGCTGTTGCTTGAAGGACAGCTTCAAAGCTGCATATAGAGTATCAGATTCTCTGTGCCCCTATGTTGGGTACTGAGCTTCACACACAGATGTGTCTCCGTAGGAGCCAGGAACGTTCCTGACAGAGTGAGGTTCACTACAGCTCTCCTACAGAGCAGAGACCTGCCCAAGTGCTTTTACCTTCCCTTGTGAGTTGGGTCCCTGTGCTCCACCCCAGCTCCGGGGAAACAGCCCCTGAGAGATCTCCACGAACCGCATTTCTCCCACGCTGGGAAATGCAGTTCACAAGAGGCAAGGCAAGCAAGCCTCCTGCAGGGAAAAAGAGGCCTTACTGTCCATGGAGGAGCAGGCTGCCAGAGTGTGTGAGACCTTTGCATGTTCATCTGAACTATGACCTAGGCCTACTTGGAGAAGGGTTTGGGTGCGGATTTCTATAAACTACCAAGGGCTACAGCAATGAGAACTCTCTCAGAATTAAGGGAGATCATTGTATGGATTCTCAAGCTGTTGCTTAAATGACCGTTTCAAAGCTGCACAGAGAGAATCAGGCTCCCTCTGCCCTTATGTTGGGTGTGTAGCTGTATACCCAGATGTGTCTCCATACGAGACAAGAATGTCCCTGACAGATGAGGTTCACTAGAGCTATCCTACAGAGCAGAGACCTTTCCATGTGGTTTTGCCTTCCCCTGTGAGTTGGCTCCCTGAGGTCCGATCCAGCTCCGGGGAAACAGCCCCTGAGAAAAGATCTCCAGGAACCACTTTTCCCCCAGGCTGGGAATCGCAGTTCACAGGAGGCAAGGCAAGCCAGCCTCCTACAGGGAAAAAGACGCCTTACTGTCCATGGAGGAGCAGGCTGCCATAGTATGTGAGACCTGACTGGTGCCTTACTGGCCTCAGCTCCACATTGCATGCTCATCCGAACTAGGACCCAGGCGTACTTGGAGAAGGGTTTGGGTGTGGATTTCTACAAACTGTCAAGGCCTACAGCAATGAGAACTCTCTCAGAGGTGAGGGAGAGCATTGTATGGATTCTCAAGCTGTTGCTTGAACGACAGCTTCAAAGCTGCACAGAGAATCAGGCTCTCTGTGCCCCTATGTTGTGTATGCAGCTTCACACATAGAGGTGTCTCCGTAGGAGCCAAGAACGTTCCTGACAGAGTGAGGTTCACTAGAGCTCTCCTACAGAGCATAGACCTGTCCATGTGGTTTTGCATTCCCCTGTGTGTGTGGGTCTCCTGTTCGGCCCCAGCTCTGTTGAAACAGGCCCCGAGAAAAGATTTCCAAGAACCGCTTTTCCCCTAGGCTGGGAAACGGAGTTCGCAGGAGGCGGGAAAAGCAAGCCTCCTTCGGGCAAGAAGAGGCAGCCAACGGGCCTGTGTTTGGAAGCTTCTATTTGGAAGGCATGGGTTAGCTTCTCCAAAAGGAGACCTGCAGATCTGCTCAGAAGATGGAAATTCCAGAGGCAGGGTCGAGGTACCTTACTGCCCTTTGCCAGCCTTGCATAGACATTCCTAGATTCTAGCGTGATTGTCCATGAAGGAGCAGGCTTCGGGAGTATGTCAGACTTGACTGGTGCCTAACTGGCCTCAGCTCAGCTATTGCCTTTCCATTCAATCTACGACAAAGGGCTTCTTGGTGAAGGGTAAGGGTCTGCTTCTTTCCAAACTGCCAAGGGACACAGCAATGAGACCTCTGTCATAGGTAAGGGAAGTGTAAGTGGATAGATTCTCAAGCCATTGCTTGGCCACAAAGCTTCAACACCCCACGGAGAGAATCAGGCTCCCTGTGCACCTAGGTTGTGTATGTAGCTTCACATGCAGAGGTGTCTCCATAGGAGCCAAGAATGTTACTGACAGATGAGGTTCACTACAACTCCTACAAAGCATAGATATATGTCCATGTGGTTTTGCCTTCCCCTGTGAGTTGGGTCTCTGAGCTCCGCCTCAGCTCCGGGGAAACAGTTCCTGAGAGAAGATCTCCAGGAACCGCTTTTCCCTCAGGCTGGTTAACGGAGTTCACAGGAGGCAAGGCAAGCGAGCCTCCTGCAGGGAAGTAGAGGCCTTACTGTCCATAGAGGAGCCGTCTGCCAGAGTGTGTGACACCTGACTGGTGCCTTACTGGCCTCTGTTCTTCTATGGCTCTGTATTGGAACTAGGACCCAGGCCTACTTGGAGAAGGGTTTGAGTGCAGATTTCTACAAACTGTCAAGGGCTACAGCAATGATAACTCTCTCATAAGTAAGGGAGAGCACTGTATGGATTCTCAAGCTGTGTCTTGAACGACCACTTCAAAGCTGCACAGAGAGAATCAGGCTCTCTGTGCCCCTATGTTGGGTATGCAGCTTCACACACAGAGGTGTCTCCGTAGGAGCCAAGAATGTTCCTCACAGACTTAGGTTCACTAGAGCTCTCCTACAGAGCAGACTTGTCCATGTGGTTTTGCCTTTCCCTGTGCATGTGGGTCTCTGGGCTCGGCCCCAGCTCCATGGAAACAGCCCCTGAGAAAAGATCTCCAAGGTCCACTTTTCCCCCAGGCTGGGAAGTACAGTTCGCAGGAGGTGGGAAAAATGAGCCTCCTGCAAGCAAGAAGAGGCAGCCAACCGGCCTATGTTTGGAAGCCTGTATTTGCAAGGAATGCGTTAGCTTCTCCAAAAGAACACCTCCAGATCTGCTCAGAAGATGGAAATTCCAGAGGCAGGGTCGAGGTTCCTGACTACCCTTTGCCAGCCTTGCAAAGAATTTCCTAGTTTCTAGTCTTACTATCCATGGAGTAGCAGGTTGCAGGAGTTTATAAACATGAGTGGTGCCTTACTGGCCTCAGCTCCGCCATTTCATGTTCATCCGAACTAGGACCCAGGCCTACTTGGAGAAGGGTTTGGCTGCGGATTTTTACAAACGGCCAAGGGCTACAGAATTGAGAACTCTCTCAGAGGTAAGGGAGAGCATTGTGTGGATTCTCAAGCTCTTGCTTGAATGACAGCTTCAAAGCTGCACAGAGAGAATCAGGCTCTCTGTGCCCCTATGTTGGCTATGCAGCTTCACACACAGAGTTTGGCTCTGTTGGAGCCAGAAATATTCCTGACAGACTTAGGTTCACCAATGCTGTCCTCCAGAGCAAAGACATTGGATGTGGTTTTGCCTTCCCTTGTCAGTATGGGTCCCCTAGCTTGGCCCCAGCTCCGGGCAAACAGCCTATGACAAAAGTCTTCCAAGAAGCAATTTTCCCCCAGGCTGTTAAGAGGAATTCGCAGGTTGCATGGAAAGGAAGCCTGCTTAATGGAAGAAGAGGTAGTCAGCCGGCCTGTGTTAGGAAGCCTGTATTTGGAAGGAATGGGTTAGCTTCTACAACGGGAGAACCTCAGATCTGCTCAGGGGACTGAAATACCAGAGTCAGGGTCGAGGTTCTCCCCTTCTTTGCACACCTTGCAAAGACATTCCTAGCTTCTAGCGTTAGTGTCCATGAAGTAGCAGGCTGCGGGAGCGTGTGATAAATGACTGGTGCGTTCCTGTCCTCAGCTCCGCTATTGCCTTTCTATTCCAACTAGAACCCAGGCCTACTTTGAGAGGGGTGAGGGTCCAGTGTTTCCAAACTGCCAAGGGCTACAGCAACGCGAGCTCTGTCAGAGGTAAAAAAAGAGCAATTGGTTGGATTCTCTAGCTGTTGCTTGGCCGCACAGCTTCCGCGCCGCATGGAGAGCATGAGGCTCCTTGTGGCCCTATTTTGGGTATGCAGCAACACACACACAGAGTGTCTGTGTTCACGCCCAAAAGTTCCTGACAGACTTAGGTACACTAGAGCTCTCCTACAGACCAAAGACATGTGGATGTGGTTTTGCCTTTCCCTATGAGTTTGGTTCCCTTACCTCGGCCCCAGCCCCGGGGAAACAGCCCCTGAGAAAATACTTACAATAAGTGGTTTGTCCGTCAGCTCGGAAGTGAAGTTCACAGAATGCGGGTAAATGAAGCCTCCCTTGAGGAAGGAGAGGCAGCCAACTGGTGTGTGTTCACAAGCGTGTATTTGGAAGGAACGGGTTAGCTTCTACAATGGGAGACGTCCAGATCTGCTCAGAGGACCCAAACTCAGGGTCAGGGCTGAGCTCAGTGTCAGGGCCGAGCATCTCGCATGCCATTTGTGAACCTTGTAATGACATTCCTAGGTTATAGTGGCATTGCCCATGAAGGAGCAGGCCGAGGCACTGTGTCAGACATGTTTGGGCGCATTACTCTGGTCAGCTCCACTATTTCCTTTCATGTACATTTTGGTCTCTAGGCCCAGTATCGAGGGGCGCACACAGGGTGTTTTCCCGCAGGATCCAAGAATGTTCCAGACAGTCCTAGGCTCACTAGCTGTTGCTAGGTCGCACATTAGGCTATACTTATTGCTAACAGTAAAAATACTACTAGAGCTCTAAATAATTTTTTTTCTTTTTACTTGCAATGCTAGTGATAGAACCAAAGGCTGATATCTATATCAAACAGGAGAAACGTAAAGGAAACTAAACGATTTCATGTAATCACATTGCTGTGATCCTATACAGTAAAATGGAAATTCAAAGGACACGATTTTTCTAAGTGCAGAAGATCCCAGTTTGATTCCTGGGTCGGGAAGATTCCCTGGAGAAGGGACAGGCTACCCACTCCAGTATTCTGGCCTAGAGAATGCCATGGACTGTATAGTCCATGGGGTCACAAAGAGTCAGGCACGACTGAGCCACTTTCACTTTCACATGTGGATATTATTTTAAAAAATGTGGTAACAGATCTAGAACCTTTGGCAAGCTAACGAATTAGTAATATAAATATGAATAATCAACTTTGTCCTTCATGGTGATTACCGTCCAGTATTTGCTTTGAGAGCAGTTGAACTCCTCATTGTTAAAGAGAAATAATCCCTTCCTCTCTGAAACATTTGTGAACCATTCAGTTGGGTGTGGTGAATAAAATACTTAAGGATCTAATACATAAAAATGCAATAGGCAAAGTACATTATTTTTTCACTCCCTTTCTCAAAGGATGGAATATTTTGTATTTGCCCTGATTTTATGTCTTGACTTCATGTACCATTGTATAGTGACATTTTTAGTTGAAATACAGTAGGACTAAAAATATTGATATAGTACTAATAAATCATGTTGGTATGTGTGGTTGTCACATAGGATTCACAGATTTAAATTCACAGTTGTCAACGTAAAGGATTCATGCTATTTAGCTTCTTCATGAATCTATACCACGAAGGAAGAGCTTTTTGCAACATATTTCACTGAGGGAACTACAAGGATAATAGGCATAATACTACATGTCAACTCATGGATTTCTAAGCATTGCTCACAATACAGATCTGATTTTCCACATCAGGGTTCTTTCAGTGTCCTTGAACAGCATTTGTTTTTCTGTTCAGTTCAGTTCAGCTCAGTTCAGTCGCTCAGTCGTGTCTGACTATTTGCGACCCCCATTGAACCGCAGCACGCCAGGCCGCCCTGTCCATCACCAACTCCAAGAGTTTGCCCAAACTTGTGTCCACTGAGTCGCTGATGCCTTCTAAGCATCTCAACCACTGTCGTCCCCTTCTCCTCCTGTCTTCAATCTTTCCCAACATCAAGGTCTTTTCAAATGAGTCAACTCTCCAAAAACTGGAGTTTCAGCTTCAACATCAGTCCTTCCGATGAACACCCAGAACGGATTTCCTTTAGGATGGACTGGTTGGATTTCCTTGCAGTCCAAGGGACTCTCAAGAATCTTCTCCAACACCACAGTTCAAAAGCATCCATTCTTCTGCGCTCAGCTTTCTTTATAGTTCACCTATATATTCTGTAAACAGAAGAAAAACACTCATGAGTATAAAGCTTGTTCACATAAAACGAGTGTATGAATTGTTATCTTCCCAACCCAGGGATCAAACCCACATCACTTCTATATCCTGCACTGGTAGGCAGATTATTTACTGACTGCCACCTAGGAATCAATATACATTTCAAGAACCACTGCCATCAGCTTCTCCTGTTCATGACTGAAGTAGGAGAAAGAACACTGGAAGAAGGACTCACAAGCATATTATTTAGTCATGGAACTGCTGTTATGCTGGGCACTCCAGTTACTACTGGGACAAGTCAGTTCCTCCAATGACGATGGGTATACCTGAAAAAATTCTTACAAATTCATGGGATGCGATGTCTACATGATCAATGTGTTCATCTTATGCTACTGCTTCAGGTAGACCTGCTTCAGCATAAAGGACTGCACTTAAAGGGATGCCTACTAGTCCAGCTCAAGGAACAGATACTGAAGTGCAGATCACTGTCCTTTGTTGAAAAGGATCAGCAGTTTGTCAACATATGTAACATGCCAGAGCAAGCCTTGGGATGCAACTCTGTAAACAGGTTAAGCCCTCTTTTTCCCAAGCCCTGCGATAAAAAACAAATCAAAAAAAAAAGAAAAATAGCAATGATTTTGTCAGGACTTCCTCACTTTTTCTTTCTGGAAGGCAGGAAGCAGACACTGAGGCCAGATGACTGCAGGATTTAATTGTGAGCTAACATTGGGCGGGGTGGAAGTTCATCACTCTAGGAAAAATGTGGCTCAATGAAACCGTTTGTCTTTCATTCACTTCATGTACATAGAGTTCCATAATCCTTCGTTAAGGAATTCAGTAAGTTATACTTCCTTACACCTTCACCATCTCTTGGTTTACACGAATGTCAATTCCTAGTCCAGCACTTATACAATGAGTGTTACAGGTAGTAATAGTGCATAAATGATGATGAGCAATGACAGGAAGTTTATTTCTTCTCTGTTTGACTTCTCTATTTTTATATAACCAAGCAGTGAAATAAACTTATGGATGTGAGTATTTTAGTGGCGTGTATAAATACACAGTGTTGGCACAATAATCAACATGGTATTCTGTCTTTTTCATATATTCCTTTGGAGATTCTGTTCCATTATACATTATCATAAGATATTCAATACAGTTTCCGAAACTACAGAGTAGGTCCTTGTGGTTTCTTTCATACATAGTACTATGTAGTTGTTAATAATTCAAACAAAAACTGGTACACAAATACTCATAGCGACCTTATTCACAATAGCCCAAAGGTAGGACCCATTCAAGTGTCCATGAGTGGGTGAATGAATATGCAACACAGGGTATATTCAAAAGCTTGAACAGTACTCTACCATACAAAAAGATAAACTGAAATGGTTCTGCCACTGCGCAAGACACTACAGAAATTACTCCAAAACTAACACGTGGAACAAACAGATACTTCAGTTCTAATTCATGCTCTGTACCCAAAAGGTTTGCAAAAGGGGGCTGAGAAAATGCATATTTCTGCAGTCATAGTCACAACAGCATGATTCACACTGGCCAACAAACAGAAGCAATCTAAGTGTCCACGGACAGCCAATTCCATAAACAAACTGTGGTAGACACACAATGGAATCTGATTCGGCCCTTCCAAGTCGTAATTCTGACAATGCTACAATGTAGATGGACCTTATGGCCATTACATTAAGTGAAACAAACCAGACCAAAAAAGGAGAAACGTTCTGTGATTCCACTAGTATGAGATATCCAAACAAGTCAAATCCAAAGCCAGAAGAAGCAGAAAGTGATTCCCAGGGATCAAAGACAGTTCATGTTTCACAGAACCCGCCCAGTTTCCCTTGGGGAAACTGACTTCTCATGACATCTCCAAAACCAATTATACAAATAATTGGAAGCCATATCCAGTCAAATGAATGTAGACATAATTTTACAATGTACACCAACCTCACTCAAACTTCTCAACATACAAAAGGCAAAATTGTATCTATGTTACCTCAGCTCTGCTTAAAACTGTATCTTCAGTACCTTAGTTTTGATTATGAAATTTAACCAAAAAAACAAAACAAAATACCAAAGTCTATCGAAAAAAGGACATAAAAATTATAACATGAACTTAAAAAAATTATAAATTTAAACTGTGAAAAACCTTATTCACAAAACTTAAACACAAGCCACAGAAAAATATATTTACAAAATACATATATGATAAAGGGTTGTACTCCAAATATACCGAAGTATCTGGAACAAACAACCTCATTAAAAGTGTATAAATCTGAACACCTGGCCAAAGAAAAGATACAGATAGTATATCAGCATATCAAAAATATGCAAAATCATATATCATTAGGAAATTACAAACGAAAATAACAGTCAAGTAGCACTGCACACCTATTAGATCCAGTAAGCTCAAAAAAAGGGGGAGGGGGGTGCGGGGCTTCTCTGGTGGCTCACTGGTAAAGAATCCGCGTGCAGATGCAAGACACTCAAGTTCGAACCCTTACCCAGGAAGATCCCACGTGCCAGAGAAACTTGGCTGGATTTTTCCACAGCTAAACAAGGCTCACCTGTGACCTGAATACTACACGTCTAGCACTTACTAAACAGCTTTGAAAAAGTGTCCAGACAAAAAGTATCACACAATTATACACAGCAGCTCTACTTCTAACAACTAAAAACTTTCAAATATCAAGATGTCTTTGGTCGATGACTGTGTAAGCAAATTTGGATACATCCAAAGTGGAGGGGAGCAAATGCTACCCCAGAAGAGGACACATGCTCAACTCTGAAACCCAAGTTCAAGACGGCTCTTCTGTGAGTCACGTTTACAAGAGAAATCTCATTTCAAAGGAATCCTCGGTATATACCAGATAGAAGGATGACAGTCGTGTTTCTTTTCTTTTTTTTTTTTTTTAATCAATAGGGAAAGCTAAGATGTAAATCTACCACAACAACCATACCCTTCCTTTCCTTTGGTTTTATTTTTTTTAACATTGATTTTTTTTTTTTTTTTTTTTTTTGTATTTGGCATGCCAACTATTCGTTGTGGCATGGGAGATCTAGTTCTCGGATCAGGGATTGAACCTGGGCTTCCTTCTTTGGGAGTGTCCAGTCTTAGCTACTGGACCACCAGGAAGCCCCTGATTTGGTTTTAGATGAAGATGGTATCTAAGATGATATCTTGTACCATTTCAGTCACTGACTCAGTTTCTTGAGTTTCTTCAAAGCACGCACAAGGTACACATTATTAAACCGGTTTGCAAAACAAGGAAAGGTAGTTCATACTACAACACTGTATGCCTACAAATATCTAAATGGTAAATGGCACATTATTTATTTTTAATTCCTATGTGAAAAAAAAAAGAATGCAGGATTCACACATTTTACAACATGAATAAACATTAAAACCACCTTTAGTGAAAAATATCCATATAGAAAGGGCCACGCAGACCCCATATTCACCGTCTGCTTTAAATCCATCAAGTTTGTCCAAATCACTGAAAATCTCATTAACATTCTTAAAAAAAAAGATGGGAAGAAAAGCTATATAAATACAATTGAACAATTGCTGAAAGGGAAGTGGGGCTGTGGATTACATGATAGTGTAAAAACCATATGATGTCCTGATTTTGGAGTTTATGTGCAGGTTCAGCAGGAGAATGCACCCATTTTGGATAAAACACATAGAGTATTTTAGATGATGTGGCACATGCGGACACTTTTTCCCTTTGCTCGGAGTTTTCTGTACATTTTACCTGGAAAGGAAATTATGTTTGAAAACAAACAAGTCAATACCATAAAAGAAAATCAGATTAGACAGGCATGAAAATTTTCTATAGAGTTCACACTTACCCAGACGAAGTTCAAGGGAAGCTGTGATGCTCCACTGCCCTTGAAGGAGTCCACATGGAATGAAGAAGTACTGTGGGAAGTCTACTAGTAACCACCATGCCTTGGGTCTGCGGGAGAAACAGATTTTACAACTAAAATTTTCCCCACAGCTTCACAAAAAGTTGTTATACTACATTCAGTACACTTGAATAATTTCCAATCAATTTCCAATCACATAAAATACTACAACTTACAATCCCAATCAATATACAAAAATCACTTGCATTTCATAACACTAATAACAATCAGAAATAAAAATTAAGAAAATCACACTTATAATTGCATCCAAAAGAATAAAACATCTAGCCACAAACTTAATCAAGTACATAAAAGACCAGTATTCAGAAAACTAGAAAGCACTGATAAAGAAACCAAAGAAAACACAAATAAACAGAAAACTGTTCCATGCTCATGCACTGGAACAATGAGGAATTAAAATGTCCATTCCAAACCAAGCCATCAACAAATACACTGACTGCAATCACAAAATGATATTCAATGGCCTTTTTCACAGAAACAGAAATACTCCTACTAATATTGATTAATACTCCTGCTAATATTGAACAGGACTCTACACGACCAAGACGACTCTGAGAAAGAAGAACACAGCTGGAGGCATCTTCCTCTCTGACTTCAAACTACATCACGGCCTGTAGTAACCACCACAGTGAGGACCTGGCAGGAACACAGACACATAGACTCTAGGAAAGAATAGAGAGCCCAGGAATGAACCCACATGGACGTGGTCAGTTCATGAATATCAAACCAGGAATGAGCCAAGAGGAAAGGACAGTCTTCTGAAGAAACAGTGACAGGAAAACTGGCCATCTACTCGGAAGAACATCCGTGAAGGTCATCCTCTAGGCCATGGAACAGAAATCCAACTGAAAACCCACCATTTTGCACATGGAGCTCTCCTCCCCCACCCCCCACTCACCCACTGAGCGCTGGGAGATGGACCACTGGTCAGCGCTCAGCTGGACACAGGAAACGTCTACTTCGTGCTCATTTCCCCCTCTTGTAGCGCCTCCGTGGGGGCGGGCCCTGAGGCAACCCCGCTCCTCTCGGCCGGGACGCAGCCCCGGGACCCCGGAGCCCGAGCCCTGAGGGCCCTGAGGAGACACAGCTCCTGCCAGGGAAGAGCGGGCAGCCCCGCGCTCGCAGACCTCAGAGGGCTCACCCAGACGCAGCTCTGCTGTGAGCACTCGGACTGGAAGCCCAAACTGAAATGGAGCACAATGGCTCCATGACTCGCTTCAGAACACGGCTAAGGAGCAGCCAGAGCCTGTGGGGAATGCAACCATAAAAAGGAACACATTTGAGTCCGTTCTAATGAAGGGGATGAACCGAGAGCGTATTATACAGGCAAGTCAGTCAGAAAGAGAAAAACATGGAGTCGAGAAGGATGTGTCTGACGAATCTGTTCACATAGCAGCACCGGAGATGCAGACATAGAGGACAGACTTACGGACCTCGGTGGGGAACAAGAAGGAGAGGCTGAGATGAATGGACAGAGCAGCATGGATGCATGCACACCAACATTTATAAATAGAAAACCAGTGGGAATTTGCTGTTAGGATTCAGGGAACTCAAACTGGGGCTCATTAATAACCTAGAGAGGTGGGGATGGATGGGATGTGGGAGGGAGATTCCAGAGTGCGGGGACACACGTACACCTATGGTTCGCTCGTGTGGATGTATGACAAATCAAACCGATATTGTAAAGCAGTGATCAATCCACTGGAAATAAATAACTGTTTAAAAACAAACAAAAAAAAGATGAACAGAAGCACACACTTTGCAACTAACACCGGAATTCCATTTAAAAAACTATACAATTTGAGAAAACAACAAAAGATCTACATGACCTTTGGTCTGGTGATGAGTTCTAACACGCAACAAAAAAGCCAACTTACCAAACCAGGAATATATATTATTTCAAAAATTGCCTTTTACACTTTTATACATTTACTCTGTGAAGGACCGGAACACGGATCCAAGCCGCCCGTGTTTGCCCCGCCCCTGGCCCGCTCCTGGTGCGTTTCCAGTCGCTACGGCGACTGCTGAGAGCACAACTGGGACCCCCACCCCCCGCCCCGATCGGATCCCCGCCCCGCCCCGCCCGGGTTCGCCCCGCCCCTACGCCCGGTCCCAGGAGAGCCTCTCGGACCTCGCTACTGCCACCGGGTGAACTACGAGGACAAGTTAATCCATCCCATAGAGACAATCCAAGCTGTCTGTGATTCAGGGATAAAACGATGACTACACAAAGGAAAGATGACCTGACCTAGGAGGGCCATGCTATTCTATAGAACCAGAGAAACCTGGTTACCAAGGAAACGTTTTTTCTTGGAACCTGGGAAGCTGGTTCTTTTCAAATGCAATTGGTTACGGTTTTTTCTTGGAACCTGGGAAGCTGGTTCTTTTCATATGCAATTGGTTACCAAGGAAACGTTTTTTTTTTTTTTTTTTTGGAACCCGGCAAGCTGGTTCTTTTCATATGCAATTGGTTACCAAGCAAACGTTTTTTTTTTTTACTTGGAACCCGGTAAGCTGGTTCTTTTCATATGCAATTGGTTACCAAGGAAACGTTTTTACTTGGAACCCGGCAGGCTGGTTCTTTTCATAGGCAATTACAAACAATAAGCAAACACGCCCACCCCACAGTAAAACGGCTCAAAGAAATATTTTACGTCTCAGGCGGAAAACTGGAAGATCTCTTGTCTGTCTGGATTTATGTATGTCTCAGTGTGAGCCTTATTGCTCACGTTCTGAGTTCTTATGTATATGGTCTCAAGAAAAGGAAGCCCTTCCACATCAAACTGTTGGAAATACAAGAAAACATTGACCTAAATGAATGTCAGAGTCCCGTGAACTGGGAAAGAGTCAATATTAAATATCTAGTATTTTGGCTCTTGCTACTCCACTCTAGACATGTCTAAGAGTCATCAACATTAAGCACAAAATGTTCATGTGGCCTAGGTGTATTCTACGTTAAAAATTGCTACATTGTTATATCTGTCACAAGCTTGTCAACGAGACAGTACCTCTAAACAACAACAACAGCACTAAAAAATGGAAATGTGATATGAGCTTTTAGATAAACCATTAACAATAATTCTACTCTAAAATATCTGTCTCTAATAGTCTTGAATGAAGGCAGAGGAGAAGGGCACGACAGAGGGTAAGGTGGTTGGATGGCATCACTGACTCGATGGACATGAGATTCAGCAAGCCCCTGGAGTTGGTGATGGACACGGAAGCCTGGCGTCCTGCAGTCCACGGGTCCCAAAGAGTCAGACACGACTGAGCAACTGAACTGAACTGAACTTACAATCGTTTCTCCAGGTGTTTTGGGTACCTGAGTTTCTATCCTTGTGCTCAACTAAGTGACCACAGGGTATGGCATAGCTAGGTCATTTCCAAATTAAACTTCTGAAACATTCACTACTTGAAAGGACCTCCATTTTACACAGAAACAAAAGAGATTTTTGACTATCCATAAATAGTGTCTGGCACCATCCTGACATGTTCAGTGTAAGAAAGCAATTTTTTTTGTTTGTTTGTTTTTGGTTTTTGTTGTTGGGTGGGGGGTGTGGTATTATCACTGTACGTATGTTCCCCAATCTATAGAATGCCAGTCTAAAAGTCAGTTCTTGGTTGCTTAAGGGAAATGTATGACTAGATATTAAAAGAAGGTATGTGGCATGAAATCACATTTTATGAAGGAAACCGAAGTAGTTCTGTCTTAGAAGTGGCACTTTCAGGATGGGAGAAACGAAGGAATGGGTACAGAATGGGATAAGGAGGTTGTATGGAAAGTGGACCCCCCAGAAAAGAGTTTTGTGCCTAACACAAATTTTCTCGAGAGGGTGCCATTGCTAATGGATTTAGCAGTTGCCTTTGCTAATGGATTTTAAGTTTCTCGACCTCTTAAGTGATGTGTTCTAGGTTGCCCTAGAACAGAAATCTTTTGTTAGCTTTGGCTAAGTGGAGAAGTATTGTCTCACGGTGACTTCTGTGATCCTACCTGACTGTTGTCAACCCTTTTGATATCTATGCACTGCTGCTGCTGCTTAGTCGCTACAGCCGTATTCGACTCTGTGCGACCCCATAGATGGCAGCCCACCAGGCCCCGCCGTTCCTGAGATTCCCCAGGTAAGAACCCTAGAGTGGGTTGCCATTTCCTCCTCCAATGCATGAAAGTGAAAAGTGAAAGGGAAGTCGCTGAGTCAGGTGCGACTCTCAGCGACCCCATGGACTGCAGCCTACCAGGCTTCTCCGGCCATGGGATTTTCCAGGCAAGAGTACTTACTGGAGTGGGGGTGCCATTGACTTCTCCCATATCTCTGCACAAGCCTGCCTAAATACTTGACTTCTAGCTAACTTTGTTCTGCTTCGGTGGGCCCCTGAGACCTCCCAAAGAGAGATATGAAACAACCTGAGTTCATTTGGCATGTGACACTACATGGGAAGTGCTGTCAGAAAGAGGGATGAATCTCCCCAAGTTATATTATATGGTGGATGTTACTGGAAGGTTCAGTTTGGGCCGAGGCATAAAAGGAGGAGAGCGAGATGGCATGTGGAGTTGGGCAGGGCCTGATAAGTCCCACTGACTGCAATCACAAAATGATATTCAATGGCCTTTTCCACAGAAACAGAAACACTCCTACTGCTGCTGCTGCTAAGTCACTTCAGTCGTGTCCGACTCTGTGTGACCCCAAGGATGGCAGCCCTACTAGTAGGCTGCTAATATTGAACAGGACCTGAAACGGCCAAGAAGACTCTGAGCAAGAAGAACACAGCTGGAGGCATCTTCCTCTCCGACTTCAAACTACATCACGGCCCTGTAGTAACCACCACAGTGAGGACCTGGCAGGAACACAGATACATAGACTCCAGGAAAGAATAGAGAGCCCAGGAATGAACCCACATGGACGTGGTCAGTTCATGACTATCAAACCAGGAATGAGCCAAGAGGAAAGGACAGTCTTCTGAAGAAAGAGTGACAGGAAAACTGGCCACCTACTCGGAAGAACATCCCCGAAGGTCATCCTCTAGGCCATCTAACAGAAATCGAACTGAAAACACGCCATTTTGCACATGGAGCTCTCCTGCCTCCCCCTCCACCCACCGCATCAAGCGCTCTGAGATGGACCTCCGAGATGGACCGCAGGTCAGCGCTCAGCTGGACACAGGGAACGTGTACTTCGTCCTCATTTTCCCCTCTTGCAGCGCCTCCCTGCTGGCGGGCGCTGAGGCAACCCCGCTCCTCTCAGCCGGGACGAGGCCCCAGACCCCGGAGCCCGAGCCCTGAGGGCCCTGAGGAGACAAAGCTCCCGCCAGGGAAGAGCGGGCAGCCCCGCGCTCGCAGACCTCAGAGGGCTCACCCAGACGCAGCTCTGCTGTGAGCACTCAGACTGGAAGCCCAAACTGAAATGGAGCACAATGGCTCCATGACCCCCTTCAAAACACGGCTAAGGAGCAGCCAGAGCCTGTGGGGAATGCAGCCATTCAAAGGAACTCATTTGTGTCCGTTTGAATGAAGGGGATGCACCGAGAGCGGACTAAACAGGCAAGTCACTCAGAAAGAGAAAAACATGGAATCGGGAAGGATGGGTCTGATCAATCTGTCCACATAGCAGCACCGGAGATGCAGACATGGAGGACAGGCTTACGGACCAGGCTGAGGAACAAGGGGGAAAGGGTGCGATGAATGGACAGAGCACTATGGATGCATGTACCCCAACATTTGTAAATAGACAACCGGTGGGAATTTGCTGTTAGGACTCAGGGACCTCAAACTGGGGCTCTGTAATAACCTTGAGAGTTGGGTATTGATGCGATGTGGGAGGGCGATTCCAGAGCGAGGGGACACACATACACCTATGCTTCCCTCCTGTGGATGTATAACAAATCACACCGATATTGAAAAGCAGTTGTCAATCAACTAGAAGTAAATAAATGTTTTTTTTTTTTTTTAAAAAAGATGAAGTGAACAGAAGCACAATCTTTGCAACTAACACCAGAATTCCATTTAAAAAAATATACAACTTGAGAAAACAACCAAAGATCTACATGATCTTTGGTCTGGTGATGAGTTGTAACACACAAGTAAAAGGCCATCTTACCAAATTAGGAATATACACTCTTTCAAACATGGACTTTTACAATTTTATACATTTACTCTATGAAGGACCTTACTCCAGAGAACCAAAAGACACTCTGTGAAATGAACCAGTGACCACCGACCCTTGCCAGGCAACAGAGAAGCGAAAACCCTTGCAGGAGTCATCTTTCAACAGGAGGTCCAGGTAAGGAACAAGGAATGAACAAGCTGCCACCAACCAGGATTCTGGAGAGGTCAACAAGAGATGGGAGACTGCAGTCCAGACTTCCTAGCATCTTCCATCTAGCAACAAAGACCCAGCATAGTCAAAACTAATTCAATGGTTAAAAAATAAAAAATAAAAGGACAGAAGTTCTTTGAACAAATGACTGAGATTTGGGGTGAGGCAGTACATATATGAGCCAGGATAATCGTAAAATAAGAGAAAGTAAAGAGAGTAAAGATAACTATCAAGCTGTGCAAACTGATAAACGTGAATGATTTACACAGGTTTATCTGTATACACTAGCAGATAATAATCTGAAAAGGAATTATAAAAAATTCTCTTCAAATAATGTGAACATGAATTAAATACTTTGTCATGGACGTAAGGAGGATGACAAGACCGGCACACTGGAAATTATACACGATGGCTGGAAAATCTCCTGAATACATGGACAGATATTCCATAGCGATGGACAGACTTAAGATGGCAATACCATGGAATGCATCTTCAATTTGAAATGAAGATTCGATATGACTTGATCGCTCAGAGCTTCTGTGTCATCAAGTTTTATTAAAGTGTAAGAGAGACAGAGAAAGCTGCTGACATAGTCTTCAGATGGGGGGTGTGGGAGGGGGGCAGTAAGAGTACCCCTTGCTGGTCTTTAGCCAGATGTTATACACCACTAGCAGTCTGCTAAGGAACCAAAGGCAGCGTCTGAGCGAATGGCACCAGGCCCTTCACCCACAACATGCATTGAGATCACATTGGCAGCAGTGGAGTCATCCCGGGCCAAAAAATGATTGACATGAATCTTGAAGAAAGGCAGATTTCCAGGCAAATAGAGTGTTTCCTTAACATAGAGCAGAACAAGTTATGAGTAAAACACACTGTTCTGTCAAGTCACTTCTGAGCCTTTTGGGGGAACCGACCTGAAGACAGAGTCTACTGGAAACACATGGGATATTACCATCACTTAAGAAAAACATTTCCATAGGAAAAAAGGATTGCTTAGCTCAAGGTTTGTCAGGGAAATTCTTACACATCAGGAGATGGCTCCGAGCTGGACTTTGACAAAAAAGAACATCCATGCAAAGGACAATGTGCAGAGCTCTGTGCCCATCTGCCTTCCCACAGCCAGCAGCATTTACAAGTGACCTCTTAAGGCCTTCGCCAAAATACAAGGGCACCTCTGGGTTTCCAGTCTCCCTCACTTTTCGGACTCTTTGCTAAAAAAAATAAAAAAAAAAAAAAAAAACCACATGAACAAAAAAAAAAAAAAAAAAACACGCACATGTCTTCATACAATGACACAGTGCAAGGAAACCAGGCCTTCAATTTTTAGAGCTCATTTGCAAAAAAATCTTAGAGCTTGTATTTTTAAATAAGCCACCACATAATTGAAAATTTGACACGTTCTAATTATTCAGTTCCAAAACACCAAACGTTGACTGCACAAGGTGGACCGCACCTGAACCGGCCCCATAATTAGGGCCGGCCCACGCACCTGTACCCGCCCCCTCATTAGGGACAGCCCCCGCACCTGTGCCCGCCCCCGACATGGACATGAATGCATGTACCCCAACATTTGTAAATAGACAACCACTGGCAATTTGCTGTTAGGACTCAGGGACTTAAAACTGGGGAACTGAAATAACCCTGAGAGTTGGGGATGGATGGGATGTGGGAGGGAGATTCCAGAGCGAGGGGACACACTCGTGTCCTATGCTTCACTCGTGTGGATGTATGACAAATCAAACCCATATTGAAAAGCACTTGTCAATCAACTAGAAATAAAAAAGTGTTTTATAAAAAAAAGAAAAAGATGAAATGAACAGAAGCACAACCTTTGCATCTAACCCCGGAATTCCATTTAAAAAACTGTACAATTTGAGAAAACAACCAAAGATCTACATGACTTTTGGTCTGGGATGAGTTGTAACACACAGCTAAAAAGGCAACTTAGCAAATTAGGAATATACATTCTTTCAAACATGGACTTTTACAATTTAATACATTTGCTCTGTGAAGGACCTTATTCCAGAAAACCAAAAGACACTCTGTTAAATGAACCAGTGACCACCCACCCTTGCCAGGCAACAGAGAAGAGAAAACCCTTGCAGGAGTCATCTTTCAACAGGAGGTCCTGGTAAGGAACAAGGAACGAACAAGCTCCCACCAACCAGGATTCTGGAGAGGTCAACAAGAAATGGGAGACTGCAGTCCAGATTTCCCAGGATCTTCCATCTAGCAACAAAGACCCAGCATAGTCAAAACGAATTCAATGTTAAAAAAATAAAAATGAAAGGACAGAAGTTCTTTGAACAAATGACTGAGATTAGGGGTGAGGCAGTACATTTGTGAGCCAGGATAATCGTAAAATACGAGAAAGTAGAGACAGGAAAGACACCTATCAAGCTGTGCACACTGATAAACGTGAATGATTTACACAGGTTTATCTGTATACACTAGCAGATAATAATCTGAAAAGGAATTTAAAAAAATCCCCTTTAAATAATGTCAAAATGAATAAAATACTTTTTCATGGACGTAAGGAAGATGACAAGACCGGCACACTGGAAATGATACACGATGGCTGGAAAGTCTCCTGAATACATGGACACCTGTGCCTGCCCCTAATTAGGGCCTGCCCCTTGCACCTGTGTGGGTTCCCTTCATTTGGCCTTGCCCTGGCACCTGTCCTGGGCCCCTTGATTAGGGCGTGTCCCATCACCTGTGCACAGCCCCAGTGTAGGGGTACCAGCCCCTGAGCAGAGAGCACCAGGAAGAACTTTGCGCCCAGGCCTGGAAGCCCAGTTCCCAGCAGGTGGGGAAGACAGGCTCCTTGCAAGAGAAGACGCAGGCCACCGGCGGGTGCTTGCAAGTTTGGATTTGGAAGGACCGAGTTGAGCTTCCACACCGGCGGAGCTCCACACATGCGCCAAGGCGTGAGAGCGCACAGCCCTGGCCGAGAGGCTGCTCTGCCCTCGGTGAGCCTCGCCAAGACCTTCCCAGCTTCTAACGTTCGCGCCCGGGAAGGAGCAGGCTGCGGGAGTGTGGGAAACGTGACTGGTGCCTGACTGGCCGAAGCTCCGCTCTTGCCTTCCCTTTGGACCTAGGAGCCAGGCCTCCTTGGACCGGGCTTATTGCTCAGGGGTTTGCAAACTCCCAAGACCTCCCGCAAGGAGAGCTCTGTCAGAGGGAAAGGAAGCGGCCCAGGGTGGATTCCCAAGCTGTTGCTTGGCGGCACAGACACAGCACAGATTCTCTCACGGAGAGAATCAGGCTCCCAGTGCCCTTGGCTTGGGAAGGCAGCTGCAGAGCCAGTTTTCCCCCATTCACGCCCAGAAAGTGCCTGCCAGACGTGGCTTCCTTGGAGTTCACCTCCAGAGCAGACACGTATGGATGTGGTTTGGGGCCTTCCCCTGTGTGTTTGGGCTCCCTAGCACTGCCCCAGCGCAGGGGAACCAGCCCCTGAGCAAAGAGATCCAGGAAGCGCTTTGCACCCGGGCCTGGAAGAGCAGTTCCCAGCAGGTGGGGAAGCCAGCCTCCTTGCGGGAGAAGAGGCAGGCCACAGGCATGTGCTTGCAAGCCTGTATTGGGAAGGACCGAGGGAGCTTCCACACCGGCGGAGCTCCAGATCTGCGCCCAGGTGCCATGGCAAGCCTCCTTCGGGCAAGAAGGGGCAGACAACTGGCCTGTGTTTGGCAGCCTCTCTTTGGAACGAATGGGTTAGCTTCTCCAATAGGAGGGCTCCAGATCTGCCCAGAAGACCTGACTGCCCTTTGCCAGCCTTGCAAAACATTTCCTAGTTTCTAGCCTTACTATCCATGGAGTAGCAGGTTGCGGGAGTGTGTGAGACCTGACTGGTGCTTTCCTGGCCTCAGCTCACCTACTGCCTTTCAATTCAAACTAGGATAAAGGCCTACTTGATGAAGGGTCAGGGTCTGCTTCTTTCCAAACGGCCAAAGTACCCAGCAATGAGACATCTGTCAAGGCCAGGGAAGAGTCAGTGCATGGATGCTTAAGCTGTTACTTGGCCACCAAGCTTCAGCACCCCACAGAGAGAATCAGGCTCCCTGTGCACCTATGTTGGGCGTGTAGCTGCACACACAGAGGTGTCTCCATAGGAGCCAAGAGTGTTCCTGACAAATGAGGTTCACTAGAGCTCGCCTACAGAGCATAGACCTGTCCATGTGGTTTTGCCTTCCCCTGTGAGTTGGGCCCCTGAGGTCCGCCCCAGCTCCGGGGAAACAAGCCCTGAGAAAAGATCTCCAGGAACCGCTTTTCCCCCAGGCTGAGAAACGCGGTTCACAGGAGGCAAGGCAAGCAAGACTCCTGCGGGGAAGGAGAGGCCTTACTGTCCATGGAGGAGCCGGCTGCCAGAGTGTGTGACACCTGACTGGTGCCTTACTGGCCTCGGTCCTTCTATGGCTTTTGTATTGGAACTAGGACCCAGGACTACTTGGAGAAGGGTTTGGGTACGGATTTCTACAAACTGTCAAGGGCTACAGCAATGAGAACTCTCTCAGAGGTAAGGGACAGCATTGTATGGATTCTCAAGCTGTTGCTTGAACGACCGCTTCAAAGCTGCACAGAGAGAATCAGGCTCTCTGTGCCCCTATGTGGGGTACGAAGCTTCACACACAGTAGTGTCTCCATAAGAGCCAAGAACGTTCCTGTCAGAGTGAGATCACTAGAGCTCTCCTACAATCAAATCAGGAACGAGCCAAGAGGAAAGGACTGTCTTCTGAAGAAACAGTGACAGGAAAAATGGACACCTACTCACAAGAACATCCCCGAAGGTCACCCTCTAGGCCATCTAACAGAAATCAAACCGAAAACCCGCCATTTTGCACATGGAGCTGTCCCCCCCCCCCCCCCCCCCACCCACCATGCACTCTGAGATGGACCTCTGGTCAGCGCTCAGCTGGACACAGGGAACGTCTACTTCGTCCTCATTTTCCCCTCTTGCAGCGCCTCCCTGCTGGCGGGCACTGAGGCAACCCCACTCCTCTCAGCCGGGATGCAGCCCCATGACCCTGGAGCCTGAGCCCTGAGGGCCCTGAGGAGACAAAGCTCCCGTCAGGGAAGAGCGGGCAGCCCCGCGCTTGCAGACCTCAGAGGGCTCTAATCACCAAGGGAAACCTTGGCAGCTGATCTGTCTATAATTCAGGAATAAAACTATGACTACAGGAAAAAAAAGATGACCTGACCTAGGATGGACATGATATTCTACAGAACCAGAGAAAATTGGTTAAAATAAATTTTCGGGGTGAGGGGTGAACACACCCTAACCCTAACCTAAAGAAGTAATGAAAAATTAAAATTTAGGGGGTGAAGAGTTTGGGGGTGTGGGGGTGCACTAACACTAACCCTAACCGTAACCTAAATAAATAAATAATGAAAAATTAAAATTTAGGGGGCGCAGAGTTCTGGGATGAGGGGGTGCACGCATCCTAACCCTAACCCTAAATGGAATCAATAAATAATGAAAAATTAAAATTAGGGGGGCACAGAGTTACTGGGTGAGGGGGGTGCACGTACCCTAACCATAATCCTAGCCCTAAGCTAAATAAATAAATAATGAAATATTAAACTTTGCGGGGCGCGGATTTTGGGGGTGTGGGGATACATGCACCCTAAACCTAACCCTAACTTAACTAAATAAATAATGAAAAATTAAAAATTGGGGTGCGCGTGGTTTCGGGGTGATGGGGTGCACGCACCCTAACCCTAACCCTAAGTAAAATAAATAACAAATGAAAAATTAAAATTTGGAGGCGCAGAATTTTGGGGTGAGGGGGTGCACGAGCCCTAACCCTAACGTAAATAAATAATGAAAAATTAAAATTTGGAGGACGCAGAGTATGGGGTGAGGGGCTGCAGGAACCCTAACCCCTAACCCTAACTTAAATAAATAAATAATGAAAAATCAAAATTTGGGGGGCACGGAGTTACGGGTTAAGGGGCTGCACGCACCCTAACGCTAACCAACAAAAATAATGAAAACTTAAAATTTAGGGGGCACGGAGTTTGGGGGTGTGGGGATGCACTAACACGAACACTAGCCCTAACCCTAACCTCAATAAATAAATAGTGCAAAATTAAAATTTGGGCGGCGCAGAATTTTGGGGTGAGGGGGTGCACGCATCCTAACCCTAACCCTAATCGAAATAAATAAATAATGAAAAATTAAACTTTGCGGGGCACGGATTTTGGGGGTGTGGGGGTACATGCACCCTAACCCTAATTAAATAAATAAATAATAAATAACGAAGAATTGGGGGGCGCGGGTTTTGGGGTGAGGGGGTGCACTCACCCTAACCCTAACCCTAAGCAAAATAAATAAATAATGAAAAATTAAAGTTTGGGGGGCGTGGATTTTGGGGGTGTGGGGGTATGCGCACCCTAACCTTAACTTAAATAAATAAATAAATAATAATGAACAATGAAAACTTGGGTGGCGCTGGGTTTCGGGGTGGGGGGTGCATGCACCCTAACTCTAACCCTAACCATAAGCTAAATAATGAAAAATAAAAATCTGGGGGCGTGGACTTTGGGGTGGGGGGATACACGCACCCTAACCCTAACGCTAACCTTAACCCTAAGCTAAATAAATAATGAAAAATTAAAGTTTGTGGGGCGTGGTTTTGGGGGTGTGGGGTACACGCACCCTAACCCTAACTCTACCACGCCCTACCCCTCCCTGCTAAGTCACTTCAGTCGTGTCCGACTCTGTGTGACCCCATAGACGGCAGCCCACCAGGCTTCCCCGTCCCTGGGATTCTCCAGGCAAGAACACTGGAGTGGGTTGCCATTTCCTTCTCCATACACACACATACTACAATGTTAAAAACCTCATAGTGTTCTATAGGAAAACCAATAAAGATAACAATCTTTCTGGAGGAAAAAGTTTTTAGCATTACAAATTGCAAATGTAAGTTTTGTACATGATTTCAATAAGGAATACATTTAAACCTTACAGTGCCAACCATCATCCATTTTGTGTAAAACAATAAAAATTATGTACTTTTAAAATATGTGTATATCAAAACTGAAAGGTTAATTTTTACTTTTTCCTTTATTGGCAACTTTGGATGCATTTTTAGGTTTTGGTTCCCAGAGGGCATTTTTTTACAAATCTTGAAGCTGCACCCCGGTCCAGTTTGCCAGCCTTTTTCTTGTCTGTTATTTCCTTGACTCTGTTCATGTATACTCTGATTCTCTCCAGTTCCTGCTTTACTGGATGTTCCTTGGGATTGACTCCCTGAGTTGCCAAATAAACCCAAAACATTGAATTCAATGTGTAAGCAGAAACTAAATCCACTTTTGCCTGTTCAAGTGGGTCCAACTTCTGCAACAACTCATTTCTAGAAACAGACATCATGGTCTTCAGCATTTCATCCACAGCACCAATGGAATTCTCAAATGTTGATAAATATTCATGAATTTCTACTGGATAGTCTTCATTAATTCCTTCACCTGCCATTATGATCAACTCGCGGGCCTTCCACGTCTGCCTTCCGGAAAGCAGTCGGCGGTGGTGACGTCAGTGGCGCGCCAGCTCCACTACCCCTCCCTACCCCTAACTTAAATCAACAAAGAATCAATCCATCAATCAGAAAATCCCAGCCGCTTACGGTCTAAGTCCCGCCCCTTCCAGGCTCAGCCCCGCCCAGCAAAACAGATCCTAGCCCTAACCTGGGACTCGAACTGCTAACCTACCGGCCTGCTTGCTGCTTGCCTGCCTGCCTCTACCCGCTGTGCTACCGCGGCTTGCGGGCTCTCGGCCGGGTTTTGGCCGCCCTTCAACCTCCGCTTCTCAAGGTAAGCAAGTTGTATGCTGCTGCTGCTGCTAAGTCACTTCAGTCGTGTCCGACTCTGCGTGACCCCATAGACGTCAGCCCACCAGGCTCTCCTGCCCCTGGGACTCTCCAGGCAAGAAAACTGGAGTGGGTTGCCATTTCCTTCTCCAATGCATGAAAGCGAAAAAGTGAAAGTGAAGTCGCTCAGTTGTGTCCGACTCTTAGCGACCCCATGGACTGCAGCCCACCAGGCTCCTCCATCCATGGGATTTTCCAGGCAAGAGTACTGGAGTGGGGTGCCATTGCCTTCTCCGAGGTAAGTTGTATAGCCCAAATCTAATCATTCCCTTGAATGGAGAGAGCAGCATGGATGCATGAACACCAGCATTTGTAAATGGATCACCAGTGGGAATTTGCTGTTAGGACTCAGGGAACTCAAACTGGGGCTCTGTAATAACCTTGGGAGGTGGGGATGGATGGGATGTGGGGGGGGGGGAGGGAGATTCCAGAGTGAGGGGACACACATACACCTATGCTCCGCTCATGTGGATGGATGACAAATCAAACCGATATTGTAAAGCAGTATTCAATCCACTGGAAATAAATAACTGTTAAAGAAAAACAAAGATGAAATGAACAGAAGCACAAACTTTGCAACTAACACCAGAATTCCATTGAAAAAACTATACAATTTGAGAAAACAACAAGAGATCTACACACAACAAAAAAGCCAACTTACCAAATTAGGAATATACGTGATTTCAAACATTGACTTTTACAATTTTTTACATTTACTCTGTGAAGGACCTTATTCGAGAGGACCAAAAGACACTCTGTTAAATGAACCAGTGACCACCCACCCTTGCCAGGCAACAGAGAGGAGAAAAGACTTGCAGGAGTGTTCTTCCTATAGGAGGTCCTGGTAGGGAACAAGGAACGAACAAGCTCCCACCAACCAGGCTTCTGGAGAGGTCAACAAGAGGTCAACAAGAGCTGGGAAACTGCAGTCCAGAGGTCCTAGCAACTTCCCAGGATCCTCCTCGCTGCAATCCATCTCGGCTGAGTGATGCGTGTGCCCCCAGGACGGATCCCAATTCAGAATGACTGGCAAGAGACAAACCAGAAACGAACCCAATGACCATAAACCCTGAGACGGTGAGCCATGTGGCAGAGCAGTTCTCTCCGTTTTCCTCGCCCTCCTGCCCTCCGCCCCGGCAGCCCTTCTCAATGAAGTCTCTCGCTTGGACGGCACTCCTCTCCTCTCCTCGGACAATTCATTTACAAGGGTCAGACAAGAATGCACTCTCAAGCCCTGGAAGGGATCCCCCTTCCTTCATCAGAACCACAATCCAGGAGAAAATTAGCTTCCAAATGCTACCTTGTAGAGAAGGCAATGGCACCCACTCCTCAGTATTCTGGCCTCAGAAATCCCAGGGACGGAGGAGCTTGGTGGGGGCGTCCAGGTCATGTCCCCCCCCCCCCCCAGGTACGTGTGTGGAAGCCAGAAAGAAATAGATGTGGGTTCCCCGGGGGCCCCGTGAAAAAAACCCCCCCCCCCCGCGCGGGAGAGGCGGGTGGTATCCGCCCTGGGGAGAAATCTCCCCCCCCGGGGGAGCCCCCGCCCCACCCCGCCTGAGGAGAGGCCCGGGGGGAGGCCACTAGAGGGCAGCCTCTGCTCACTACTAGATTAGATATCTAGCAACAAAGACGGAGCGCAGTCAAAACGAATTCAATGTTTAAAAAATAAATAAATAAATAAATAAATAAAAGGACAGACATTCTTTGAACAAATGACTGAGATGAGGGGTGAGGCAGTACATATATGAGCCAGGATAATCTTAAAGTACGAGAAAGTAAAGACAGTAAAGACAACTATCAAGCTGTCCAAACTGATAACAATGAATGATTTACACAAGATTGGAAAAGGTCAGTTTTCATCCCAATCCCAAAGAAAGGCAATGCCAAAGAATGCTCAAACTACCGAACAATTGCACTCATCTCACACGCTAGTAAAGTAATGCTCAAAATTCTCCAAGCCAGGCTTCAGCAATATGTGAACCGTGAACTTCCTGATGTTCAAGCTGGTTTTAGAAAAGGCAGAGGAACCAGAGATCAAATTGCCAACATCCGCTGGATCATGGAAAAAACAAGAGAGTTCCAGAAAAACATCTATTTCTGCTTTATTGACTATGCCATAGCCTTTGACTGTGTGGATCACAATAAACTATGGAAAATTCTGAAAGAGATGAGAATACCAGACCACCTGATCTGCCTCTTAAGAAATCTGTATGCAGGTCAGGAAGCAACAGTTAGAACTGGTCATGGAACAACAGACTGGTTCCAAATAGGAAAAGGAGTACGTCAAGGCTGTATATTGTCACCATGTTTATTTAACTTATATGCAGAGTACATCATGAGAAATGCTGGACTGGAAGAAACACAAGTTGGAATCAAGATTGCCGGGAGAAATATCAATAACCTCAGATATGCAGATGACACCACTCTTATGGCAGAAAGTGAAGAGGAGCTAAAAAGCCTCTTGATGAAAGTAAAAGTGGAGAGTGAAAAGGTTGGCTTAAAGCTCAACATTCAGAAGACGAAGATCATGGCATCTGGTCCCATCACTGCATGGGAAATAGATGGGGAAGCAGTGGAAACAGTGTCAGACTTTGTTTTTCTGGGCTCCAAAATCACTGCAGATGGTGACTGCAGCCATGAAATTAAAAGACGCTTGCTCCTTGGAAGGAAAGTTATGACCAACCTAGATAGCATATTCAAAAGCAGAGACATTACTTTACCAACAAAGGTTCGCCTAGTCAAGGCTATGGTCTTTCCTGTGGTCATGTATGGATGTGAGAGCTGGACTGTGAAGAAGGCTGAGCGCCGAAGAATTGATGCTTTTGAACTGTGGTGTTGGAGAAGACTCTTGAGAGTCCCTTGGACTGCAAGAAGATCCAACCAATCCATTCTGAAGGAGATCAATCCTGGAATTTCTTTAGAAGGAATGATGCTAAAGCTGAAACTCCAGTATTTTGGCCACCTCATGCGAAGAGTTGACTCATTGGAGAAGACTCTGATGCTGGGAGGGATTGAGGGCAGGAGGAGAAGGGGACGACAGAGGATGAGATGGCTGGATGGCATCACTGACTCGATGGATGCGAGTCTGAGTGACCTCCGGGAGTTGGTGATGGACAGGGAGGCCTGGCGTGCTGCGGTTCATGGGGTCGCAAAGAGTCGGACACGACTGAGCGACTGATCTGATCTGATCTGTATACACTAGCAGATAATAATCTGAAAAGGAATTAAAAAAATTCCCTTTCAATAATGTCAACATGAATAAAATACTTTGTCATGGACGTAAGGAGGATGACAAGACCGGCACACTGGAAATAATACACCGTGGCTGGAAAATCTCCTGAATACATGGACAGATATTCCATTGCGATGGACAGACTTAAGATGGCAATACCATGGAATGCATCTTCAATCTGAAAGGAAGATTCGATATGACTTGATCGCTCAGAGCTTCTGTGTCATGAAGTTTTTTTAAAGTGTAAGAGAGATAGAGAAAGCTGCTGACAGAGTCTTCAGATGGGGGGTGTGGGAGGGGGCAGTAAGAGTACCCCTTGCTGGTCTTTAGCCACATGTTATACAGCCACTAGCAGTCTGCTAAGGAAAGAAATGCAGCGTCTCAGTGAATGGCACCAGGCCCCTCACCCACGACATGCATTGAGATCATATTGGCACCAGTGGAGTCATCCCGGACCAAAAAATGATTGACATGAATCTTGAAGAAAGGCAGATTTCCAGGCAAATAGAGTGTTTCCTTAACATAGATGAGGAGAACAAGGTATGAGTAAAATATACTGTTCTGTCAAGTCGCTTCTGAGCCTTTTGGGGGAACCGACCTGAAGCCAGAGTCTAGCGGAAACACATGGGATATTACAATCGCTTAAGACAAATATTTCCTTAGGAAAAAATGCATCGCTTAGCTCAAGATTTGTCTGGGAAATTCTTACACATCAGGAGATGGCTCCGAGCTGGATTTCCACAAACAAGAACATCCATGCAAAGGACAATGTGCAGAGCTCTGTGCCCATCTGCCTCCCCCCAGCCAGCAGCATTTACAGGTAACCTCCTAAGGCCTTTGCCAAACTACAGGGGCACCTCTGGGTTTCCTATTTCCTTCACTTTTCGGACTCTTTGTTTAAAAAAAAGAAAAACACAGGAACAAAACAAAACAAAACCAAAAAAAACACGCACACATCTTCATACAATGACACAGTGTAAGGAAACCAGGCCTTCAATTTTTAGAGCTCATTTGCAAACTAATTAGGGCCTGCCCCTTAGACCTGTGCCCGCCCCTAATTAGGGCCGGCCCCTTGCACCTGTGCCTGCCCCTAATTAGGCCCAGCCCATGAACCTGTGCCCGCCCCTAATTAGGGCCGGCCCTTGCACCTGTCAGATCAGATCAGTCGCCCAGTTGTTTCCGACTCTTTGAGACCCCATGAACCGCCGCACGCCAGGCCTCCCTGTCCATCACCAGCTCCCGGAGGTCACTCAGACTCGCATCCATCGAGTCAGTGATGCCATCCAGCCATCTCATCCTCTGTCGTCCCCTTCTCCTCCTGCCCTCAATCCCTCCCAGCATCAGAGTCTTCTCCAATGAGTCAACTCTTCGCATGGGGTGGCCAAAATACTGGAGCTTCAGCTTTAGCATCATTCCTTCCAAAGAAATTCCAGGATTGATCTCCTTCAGAATGGACTGGTTGGGTCTTCTTGCAGTCCAAGGGACTCTCAAGAGTCTTCTCCAACACCACAGTTCAAAAGCATCAATTCTTCGGCGCTCAGCCTTCTTCACAGTCCAGCTCTCACATCCATACATGACCACAGGAAAGACCATAGCCTTTACTAGGCGAACCTTTGTTGGTAAAGTAATGTCTCTGCTTTTGAATATGCTATCTAGGTTGGTCATAACTTTCCTTCCAAGGAGTAAGCGTCTTTTAATTTCATGGCTGCAGTCACCATCTGCAGTGATTTTGGAGCCCAGAAAAACAAAGTCTGACAGTGTTTCCACTGTTTCCCCATCTATTTCCCATGCAGTGATGGGACCAGATGCCATGATCTTCGTTTTCTGAATGTTGAGCTTTAAGCCAACCTTTTCACTCTCCACTTTCACTTCCATCAAGAGTCTTTTTAGCCCCTCTTCACTTTCTGCCATAAGAGTGGTGTCATCTGCATATCTGAGGTTATTGATATTTCTCCCAGCAATCTTGATTCCAACTTGTGTTTCTTCCAGTCCAGCATTTCTCATGATGTCCTCTGCATTCAAGTTAAAAACATGGTGACAATATGCAGCCTTGACGTACTCCTTTTCCTATTTGGAACAATTCTGTTGTTCCATGACCAGTTCTAACTGTTGCTTCCTGACCTGCATACAGATTTCCTAAGAGGGCAGATCAGGTGGTCTGGTATTCCCATCTCTTCAGAATTTTTCATAGTTTATTTTGTATCCACACAGCCAAAGCCTTGGCATAGTCAATAAAGCAGAAATAGATTTTTTTGGAGAACTTTTTCTTTTTCCTTGATCCAGACTCAGTTAACTTTGATCTTTGGTTCTCTGGCTTTTCTTCAATCTCTTAACATCCCAGAACTTCACGGTTTCACTTTCTCAAATCCCGGTTGCGACTTTGAGCATTTTTTTACACCCCTTTTATGGCAGAAAGTGAAGAGGGGGTAAAAGGCCCTTGAAGGAAAGTGAAAAGTGGAGAGTGAAAAGGTTGGCTTAAAGCTCAACATTCAGAAAACGAAGATCATGGCATCTGGTCCCATCACTGCATGGGAAATACATGGGGAAACAGTGGAAACAGTGTCAGACTGTATTTTTCTGGGCTCCAAAATCACTGCAGATGGTGACTGCAGCCAAGAAATTAAAAGACGCTTGCTCCTTGGAAGGAAAGTTAGGACCAACCTAGATAGCATATTCAAAAGCAGAGACATTACTTTACCAACAAAGGTTCGCCTAGTCAAGGCTATGGTCTTTCCTGTGGTCATGTATGGATGTGAGAGCTTGACTGTGAGGAAGGCTGAGCGCCGAAGAATTGATGCTTTTGAACTGTGGTGTTGGAGAAGACTCTTGAGAGTCCCTTGGACTGCAAGAAGATCCAACCAGTCCATTCTGAAGGAGATCAATCCTGGAATTTCTTTGGAAGGAATGATGCTAAAGCTGAAACTCCAGTATTTTGGCCACCCCATGCGAAGAGTTGACTCATTGAAGAAGACTCTGATGCTGGGAGGGGATGAGGGGAGGAGGAGGAGGACGACAGAGGATGAGATGGCTGGATGGCATCACTGACTCGATGGATGCGAGTCTGAGTGACCTATGGTCTTTCCTGTGGTCATGTATGGATGTGAGAGCTGGACTGAGAGGAAGGCTGAGCGCCCAAGAATTGATGCTTTTGAACTGTGGTGTTGGAGAAGACTCTTGAGAGTCCCTTGGACTGCAAGAAGATCCATCCAGTCCATTCTGAAGGAGATCAATCCTGGAATTTCTTTGGGAAGGAATGATGCTAAAGCTGAAACTCCAGTATTTTGGCCACCCCATGCGAAGAGTTGACTCATTGGAGAAGACTCTGATGCTGGGAGGGATTGAGGGCAGGAGGAGAAGGGGACGACAGAGGATGAGATGGCTGGATGGCATCACTGACTCGATGGATGCGAGTCTGAGTGACCTCCGGGAGCTGGTGATGGACAGGGGAGGCCTGGCGTGCTGCGGTTCATGGGGTCGCAAAGAGTCGGACACGACTGAGTGACTGCTCTGATCTGATCTGATCTTACTAGCGTGTGAGATGAGTGCAATTGTTTGGTAGTTTGAGCACTCCTTGGAATTGCCTTTCTTTGGGATTGGGATGAAAACTGACCTTTTCCAATCTTGTGGCCACTGCTGAGTTTTCCAAATTTGCTGGCATATTGAGTGTAGCACTTTCACAGCATCATCATTCAGGACTTGGAATAGCTCCACTGGAATTCCATCACCTCCACTAGCTTTGTTCGTAGTGATGCTTTCTATGGCCCATTTGACTTCACATTCCAAGATGTCTGGCTCTAGGTCAGTGATCACATCATCATGATTATCTGGGTCTTGAAGCTCTTTTTTGTACAGTTCTTCTGTGTATTCTTGCCACCTCTTCTTAATATCTTCTGCTTCTGTTAGGTCCACACCATCTCTGTCCTTTATCGTGCCCATCTTTGCATGAAATGTTCCTTTGGTATCTCTGATTTTCTTGAAGAGATCCCTAGTCTTTCCCATTCTGTTGTTTTCCTCTACTTCTTTGCATTGATCACTGAAGAAGGCTTTCTTATCTCTTCTTGCTATTCTTTGGAACTCTGCATTTAAATGTTTATATCTTTCCTTTTCTCCTTTGCTTTTTGCTTCTCTTCTTTTCACAGCTATTTGTAAGGCCTCCCCAGACAGCCATTTTGCTTTTTTTGCATTTCTTTTCCATGGGGATGGTCTTGATCCCTGTCTCCTGGACAATGTCACGAACCTCATTCCATAGTTCATCAGGCACTCTATCTATCAGATCTAGGCCCTTAAATCTATTTCTCACTTCCACTGTATAATCATAAGGGATTTGATTTAGGTCATACCTGAATGGTCTAGTAGTTTTCTCTACTTTCTTCAATTTCAGTCTGAATTTGGCAATAAGGAGTTCATGGTCCGAGCCACAGTCAGCTCCTGGTCTTGTTTTTGCTGATTGTATAGAGCTTCTCCATCTTTGGCTGCAAAGAATATAATCGATCTGATTTCGGTGTTGACCTTCGTCCTGTTGACCGAGGAAGGACGGCGGTGAGGGCCAGCGAACTAAGCAGGGCCGAGAAGAACTACCCCACGACCGAGGTCAGGAAGGGTGGCGGTGAGGAGAGACCCTCGTCCAAGGTAAGGTGCGATGGCTGTGCTTCGCTGGCCGGGAGCAGCCAGGAGCAGCCGGGATGAGATACCCCACGCCCAAGGTAAGAGAAACCCAAGTAAGACAGTAGGTCTTGAAAGAGGGCATCAGAGGGCAAATACACTAAAACCATTCTCACAGATAACTAGTCAATCTAATCACACAAGGACCACACCCTTGTCTAACTCAATGAGATTAAGCCATGCCCGAGGGGCAACCTGGGATGGGCGAGTCATGGTGGAGAGATATGACAGGGTGTGGTCCGCTGGAGGAGGGAATGGCAAACCACTTCAGTATTCTTGCCTTGAGAACCCCATGAATAGTATGAAAAGACAAAATGATAGGATACTGAAGGAGAAACTCCCCAGGTCAGTAGGGGCCCAATATGCTACTGGAGATCAGTGGAGAAATAACTCCAGCAAGAATGAAAGGATGGAGCCAAAACAAAAAGAATACCCAGCTGTGGATGTGTCTGGTGATAGAAGCAAAGTCCGATGCTGTAAAGAGCAATATTGCATAGGAACCTGGAATGTCAGGTCCATGAATCAAGGCAAATTGGAAGTGGTCAAACAAGAGATGGCAAGAGTGAATGTCGATATTCTAGGAATTAGCGAACTAAAATGGACTGGAATGGGTGAATTTAACTCGGATGACCATTATATCTACTACTGCGGGCAGGAATCCCTCAGAAGAAATGGAGTGGCCATCATGGTCAACAAAAGAGTCCAAAATGCAGTACTTGGATGCAATCTCAAAAACAATAGAATGATCTCTGTTCGTTTCCAAGGCAAACCATTCAATGTCACAGTAATCCAAGTCTATGCCCCAACCAGTAATGCCGAAGAAGCTGAAGTTGAAAGGTTCTATGAAGACATACAAGACCTTTTAGAACTAACATTCAAAAAAAGATGTCCTTGCACCTGTGCCTGCCCTTAATTAGGGCCCGGCCCATGCACCTGTGCCCGCCCCTAATTAGGACCGGCCCCTTGCACCTGTGCCCGCCCCTAATTAGGGCCTGTCGCTTGCTCCTGTGCCCGTCCCTAATTAGGGCCCAGTACATGTACTTGTGCTCAAGCCTATTTAGGGCCGGCAACTTGCACCTGTGCCCGGCCCTAACTAGGTCCGTTCCCTTGGAACTGTGCCTCCCCCTAATTAGGGCCCGCCCCTTACACCTGTGCCTGCCCCTAATTAGGGCCGGTCCCTTGTAATGTGCCTGCCTCTAATTAGGCCCGGCCCATGCACCTTTGCCCAACCCTAATTAGGGCCGGCCCCTTGCACCTGTGCCCGCCCCTAATTAAGGCCCGCCCCTTGCACGTGTGCCCGCCCCTAATTTGGGCCTGGCCCATGCACCTGTGCCCGCCCCTAATTATGGCCGGCCCCTTGCACCTGTGCCCGCCCGTTATTAGTGCCGGCTTCTTACAACTGTGCCCGCCCCTAATAAGGGCCCCCCTTAAACCTGTGCCCACCCCTAATTAGGGGCCCGCCCCTTGCACCTGTTCCCGCCCCTAATAAGGGCCCCCCCCTTAAACCTGTGCACGCCCCTAATTTGGGCAGGCGCCTTGTACCTGTGCCTGCCCCTAATTATGGCCCGCCCCTTGCACCTGTTCCCGCCCCTAATTAGGGCCAAGCCCTTACACATGTGCCCGCCCCTAATTAGGGCCCGGCCCATGCACCTGTGCCCGCCCCTAATTAGGACTGGCCCCTTGCACCTGTGCCCGCCTCTAACTAGGGCCCGGCCCATGCACCTGTGTCCAACCCTAATTAGGGCCCGGCCAATGCACCTGTGCCCGACCCTATTAGGGCCGGCACCTTGCACCTGTGCCCGCCCCTAATTTGAGCCGACCCGTTGCACCTGTGCCCGCCCCTAATTAGGGCCGTTCCCTTACACCTGTGCCCGCCCCTAATTAGGGCCGGCCCCTTGCACCTCTGTCAGCCCATAATTTGGACCGGCCCCTTGTACCTGTGTCCGCCCCTCATTATGGCCGGCCCCTCGAACCTGTGCCCGCCCCTGATTACGGCCCGCCCATTACACCTGTGCTCTACCCTAATTAGGGCCAGTCCCTTGCACCTGTGTCCACCTCTAATTAGAGCCTGCCCCATGCACCTGTTCCCGCCCCTCATTAGGGCCAGCCCCTTGCACCTGTGCCCGCCCCTAATTAGGGCCCGCCCCGTGCACCTGTGCCCGCCCCTAATTAGGGCCGGCACCTTGCACCTGTGCCCGCCCCTCATTTGGGCCGGCCCCTTGCACCTGTGCCCGCCCCTAATTAGAGCAGGCACCTATCACCTGTGCAGGCCCCTAATTAGGGCCGGCCCCTTACACCTGTGCCTGCCCCTAATTAGGGCCCGGCCCATGTACTTGTGCCCAAACCTAATTAGGGCCGGCACCTTGCACCTGTGCCCGCCCCTAATTAGAGCAGGCACCTATCACCTGTGCAGGCCCCTAATTAGGGCCGGCCCCTTACACCTGTGCCTGCCCCTAATTAGGGCCCAGCCCATGTACTTGTGCCCAATCCTCATTAGGGCCTGGCCCATGCACCTGTGTCCAACCATAATTAGGGCCCGGCACATGCACCTGTGCCCGCCCCTAATTAGGGCCGGCTCCTTGCACCTGTGCCCGCCCCTAATTAGGGCCCGGCCCATGAACCTGTGCCCGCCCCCAATTAGGGCCGGCATCTTGCACCTGTGCCCGTCCCTAATTAGGGCCCGGCCCATGTACTTGGGCCCAAACCTAATTAGGGCCGGCACCTTGCACCTGTGCCCGGCCATAATTAGGGCCCGTCCCTTACACCTGTGCCCGCCCCTAATTAGGGCCGGTCCCCTGTAACTGTGCCCGCCCCTAATTATGGCCCACCCCTTGGACATGTTCCCGCCCCTAATTAGGGCCGGCCCCTTACACCTTTGAGCGCCCCTAGTTAAGGCCTGTCCGTTGTAACTGTGCCCGTCCCTAATTAGGGCCCGGTACATGTACTTGTGCCCAAGCCTAATTAGGGCCGGCAACTTGCACCTGTGCCCGGCCCTAACTAGGTCCGTTCCCTTGGAACTGTGCCCGCCCCTTATTAGGGCCCGCCCCTTAAACCTGTGCCTGCCCCTAATTAGGGCCGGTCCCTTGTAACGTGCCCGCCTCTAATTAGGGCCCGGCACATGCACCTTTGCCCAACCCTCATTAGGGCCGGCCCCTTGCACCTGTGCCCGCCCCTAATTAGGGCCGGCCCCTTGCACCTGTGTCCGCCCCTAATTAGGGCCCGCCCCTTGCACCTGTGCCCGCATCTAATTAGGGCCGGTCCCTCGTAACTGTGCTCGCCCCTAATTATGGCCCGCCCCTTGGACCTGTGCCCGCCCGTAATTAGAGCCGGCCACATGCACCTGTGCCCGTCCCTAATTAGTGCTTGCCACTTGCACCTGTGCCAGCCCCTACTTTGGGCCTGGCCCATGCACCTGTGCCCGCCCCTAATTAGGGCCGGCCCCTTGCACCTGTGCCCGCGGCTTATTAGTGCCGGCTTCTTACAACTGTGCCCGCCCCTAATTAGGGCCCGTTGCTTGCTCCTCTGCCCGACCATATTTAGGGCCCGCCCCTTGCACCTGTTCCCGCCCCTAATAAGGGCCCCCCCTTAAACCTGTGCACGTGCCTAATTTAGGCAGGCGCCTTGTACCTGTGCCCGCCCCTAATTATGGCCCGCCCCTTGCACCTGTTCCCGCCCCTAATTAGGGCCAAGCACTTACACATGTGCCCGCCCCTAATTAGGGCCCGCCAATTGCACCTGTGCCAGCCCCTCATTAGGGCCCGGCCCATGCACCTGTGCCCGCACCTAATTAGGGGCCGGCACCTTGCACCTGTGCCCGCCCCTAATTTGGGCCGGCCCGTTGCACCTGTTCCCGCCCCTCATTAGGGCCGGCGCCTCGAACCTGTGCCCGCCCCTAATTAGGGCCGGACCCTTGCACATGTGCCAGCCCCTAATGAGGGCCCGGCCCATGCACCTGTGCCGACCCCTAATTAGGGGTTGGCCCCTTGCACCTGTGCCCGCCCCTAATTAGGGCCGGACCCTTGCACATGTGCCAGCCCCTAATGAGGGCCCGGCCCATGCACCTGTGCCGACCCCTAATTAGGGTTGGCCCCTTGCACCTGTGCCCGCCCCTAATTAGGGTCCGGCCCGTTGCATCTGTGCCCGCTCCTAATTACGACCGGCCCCTTGCACCTGTGTCCGTCTCTAATTAGGGACCGCCACTTGCACCTGTGCCCGCCCCTAATTAGGGCCGGTCCCTCGTAAATGTGCCCGCCCCTAATTAGGGCCCGGCCCTTGAACCTGTGCCCGCCCCTAATTAGGAATGGCCCCTTGCACCTGTGCCCGCCTCTAATTAGGGCCCGTCCCATGCACCTGTGTCCAACCTTAATTAGGGCCTGGCCCATGCACCTGTGTCCGCCCCTAATTAGGGCCGGCCCCTTGCGCCTGTGCCCGCCCCTTATTAGTGCCCGGCCCATGGCACCTGTGCCCGCCCCTAATTAGGACCGACTCCTTGCACCTGTGCCCGCCTCTAATTAGGACCCGGCACATGCACCTGTGTCCAACCCTTATTAGGCCCAGCACCTTGCACCTGTGCCCGGCCATAATTATGGCCCGCCCCTTACACCTGTGCCCGCCCCTAATTAGGGCCCAGCTCATCAACCTGTGCCCGCCCTAATTAGGGCCGGCTTCTTGCACCTGTGCCCACCCCTAATTAGGGCCCGCCCCATGTACTTGTGTCCAACCCTAATTAGGCCCAGCACCTTGCACCTGTGCCCGGCCATAATTATGGCCCGCCCCTCACACCTGTGCCCGCCCCTAATTAGGGGCCGGTCACTTGTAACTGTGCACGCCCCTAATTAGGACCCGCCCCTTGGACCTGTTCCCGCCCCTAATTAGGGCCGGCCCCTTACACCTGTTCCCGCCCCTAATTAAGGCTGGTCCCTTGTAACTGTGCCCGTCCCTAATTAGGGCCCGGTACATGTACTTTTGCCCAACCCTAATTAGGGCTGGCAACTTGCACCTGTGGCGGGCCCTAATTAGGGCCCGCCCCTTACACCTATGCCCGCCCCTAATTAGGGCCGGTCCCTTGTAACTGTGCCCGCCCCTAATTAGGGCCCGCCCCTTGCACCTGTTCCCGCCCCTAATAAGGGCCCCCCCTTACACCTGTGCCCGCCCCTAATTAGGGCCGGTCCCCTGTAACTGTGCCCGCCCCTAATTATGGCCCACCCCTTGGACATGTTCCCGCCCCTAATTAGGGCCGGCCCCTTACACCTTTGAGCGCCCCTAGTTAAGGCCTGTCCGTTGTAACTGTGCCCGTCCCTAATTAGGGGCCCGGTACATGTACTTGTGCCCAAGCCTAATTAGGGCCGGCAACTTGCACCTGTGCCCGGCCCTAATTAGGTCCGTTCCCTTGGAACTGTGCCCGCCCCTTATTAGGGCCCGCCCCTTAAACCTGTGCCTGCCCCTAATTAGGGCCGGTCCCTTGTAACGTGCCCGCCTCTAATTAGGGCCCGGCCCATGCACCTTTGCCCAACCCTAATTAGGGCCGGCCCCTTCCACCTGTGCCCGCCCCTATTAGGGCCGGCCCCTTGCACCTGTGTCCGCCCCTAATTAGGGCCCGCCCCTTGCACCTGTGCCCGCATCTAATTAGGGCCGGTCCCTCGTAACTGTGCTCGCCCCTAATTATGGCCCGCCCCTTGGACCTGTGCCCGCCCGTAATTAGAGCCGGCCACATGCACCTGTGCCCGTCCCTAATTAGTGCTTGCCACTTGCACCTGTGCCAGCCCCCTAATTTGGGCCTGGCCCATGCACCTGTGCCCGCCCCTAATTAGGGCCGGCCCCTTGCACCTGTGCCCGCGGCTTATTAGTGCCGGCTTCTTACAACTGTGCCCGCCCCTAATTAGGGCCCGTTGCTTGCTCCTCTGCCCGACCATATTTAGGGCCCGCCCCTTGCACCTGTTCCCGCCCCTAATAAGGGCCCCCCCTTAAACCTGTGCACGTGCCTAATTTAGGCAGGCGCCTTGTACCTGTGCCCGCCCCTAATTATGGCCCGCCCCTTGCACCTGTTCCCGCCCCTAATTAGGGCCAAGCACTTACACATGTGCCCGCCCCTAATTAGGGCCCGCCAATTGCACCTGTGCCAGCCCCTCATTAGGGCCCGGCCCATGCACCTGTGCCCGCACCTAATTAGGGCCGGCACCTTGCACCTGTGCCCGCCCCTAATTTGGGCCGGCCCGTTGCACCTGTTCCCGCCCCTCATTAGGGCCGGCGCCTCGAACCTGTGCCCGCCCCTAATTAGGGCCGGACCCTTGCACATGTGCCAGCCCCTAATGAGGGCCCGGCCCATGCACCTGTGCCGACCCCTAGTAGGGTTGGCCCCTTGCACCTGTGCCCGCCCCTAATTAGGGCCGGACCCTTGCACATGTGCCAGCCCCTAATGAGGGCCCGGCCCATGCACCTGTGCCGACCCCTAGTAGGGTTGGCCCCTTGCACCTGTGCCCGCCCCTAATTAGGTCCGGCCCGTTGCATCTGTGCCCGCTCCTAATTACGACCGGCCCCTTGCACCTGTGTCCGTCTCTAATTAGGGACCGCCACTTGCACCTGTGCCCGCCCCTAATTAGGGCCGGTCCCTCGTAAATGTGCCCGCCCCCTAATCAGGGCCCGGCCCTTGAACCTGTGCCCGCCCCTAATTAGGAATGGCCCCTTGCACCTGTGCCCGCCTCCCTAATTAGGGGCCCGTCCCATGCACCTGTGTCCAACCTTAATTAGGGCCTGGCCCATGCACCTGTGTCCGCCCCTAATTAGGGCCCGCCCCTTGGACATGTTCCCGCCCCTAATTAGGTCCGGCCCCTTACACCTGTGCCCGCCCCTAATTAAGGCCAGTCCCTTGTAACTGTGCCCGTCCCTAATTAGGGCCTGGTACTTGTACTTGTGCCCAACCCTAATTAGGACCGGCAACTTAAACCTGTGCCCGGCCCTAATTAGGGCCCGCCCCTTACACCTGTGTCCGCCCTCACTAGGGCCCGGTACATGTACTTGTGCCCAACCCTAATTAGGGCCGGCAACTTGCACCTGTGCCCGGCCCTAATTAGGGTCCCGCCCCTTACACCTGTTCCCTCCCCTATTAAGGGCACCCCCCTTAAACATGTGCACGCCCCTAATTTGGGCAGGCGCCTGTACCTGTGCCCGCCCCTAATTATGGCCCCCGCCCCTTGAAACTGAGCCCGCCCCAAAATAGGGCCATGCCCTTGCACCTGTGCCTGCCCCTATTAGGGCAGGCCGCTTGCACCAGTGCTCACCCCTAATAAGGGCCGTCCCCTTGCACCTGTGCCTGCCACTAATTAGGGCCGGCCCATGCATCTGCACCCGCCCCCAATTAGGGCCGGCCCCTTGCACCTGTGCCCGCCCCTATTAGGGCCGGCCCATGCATCTGCACCCGCCCCTGACTAGGGCCGGCCCCTTGCACCTGTGCCTGCCCCTAATTAGGGCCGGCCCCTTGCACATGTGCCTGCCCCAAATTAGGGCCGGCACCTTGCACCTGTGCCCGGCAATAATTAGGGCCCGCCCCGTACACCTATGCCCGCCCCTAATTAGGGCCGGTCCCTTGTAACTGTGCCCGCCCCTAATTAGGGCCCGCCCCCTTTACATGTTCCCGACCCTAATTAGGGCCGGTCCCTTACACCTGTGCCCGCCCCTAGTTAAGGCCAGTCCGTTGTAACTGTGCCAGTCCTAATTAGGGCCCGGTACATGTACTTGTGCCCAACCCTAATTAGGGCCGACAACTTGCACCTGTGCCCGGCCCTAATTTGTTCCCGCCCCTTACGCCTGTGCCCATCCCTAATTAGGGCCGTTTCCTTGTAACTGTGCCGGCCCGAATTAGCGCCCCCGCCCCTTGGACCTGTGCCCGCCCCTAATCAGGGCCGGCCCCCTGCACCTGTTCCCGCCCCTCATTAGGGCAGGCGCCTCGAACCTGTGCCTGCCCCTAATTAGGGCCGGCCAATTGCACCTGTGCCAGCCCCTAATGAGGGCCGGGCCCATGCACCTGTGCCGACCCCTAATTAGGGTCGGCCCTTTGCACGTGTGCCCGCCCCTAATTAGGTCCGGCCCCTTGCATCTGTGCCCACTCCTAATTAGGACCGGCCCCTTGCACCTGTGTCCGTCTCTAATTAGGGCCGGTCACTTGCACCTGTGCCCGCCCTAATTAGGGCCGGTCCCTCGTATCTGTGCCCGCACCTAATTAGGACCCGCCCCTTACACCTGTGCCCGCCCCTAATTAGGGCCGGTTCCTTGTAACTGTGCCCGCCTCTAATTAGGGCCCAGCCCATGCACCTTTGTCCAACGCTAATTAGGACCGGCCCCTTGCACGTATGCCCGCTGCTAATTGGGCCCGCCCCTTGCACCTGTGCCCGCCCCATTTTAGGGCCGGTCCCTTGTAACTGTGCCCGCCCCCAATTAAGGCCCGCCCCTTGGACCTGTGCCCACCTGTAATTAGGGCCCGCCCCTTGCACCTGTGCCCGCCCCTAATTAGGGTCCGCCCCTTGAACCTGTGCCTGCCCCTAATTTGGGCCCGCCCCTTGCACCTGTGCCCGCCCCTAATTAGGGTCCGGCCCATTGCATCTGTGCCCGCTCCTAATTACGACCGGCCCCTTGCACCTGTGTCCGTCTCTAATTAGGGACCGCCACTTGCACCTGTGCCCGCACCTAGTAGGGCCGGTCCCCCGTAACTGTGCCCGCCCCTAATTAGGGCCCGGCCCTTGAACCTGTGCCCGCCCCTAATTAGGAATGGCCCCTTGCACCTGTGCCCGCCTCTAATTAGGGCCCGTCCCATGCAACTGTTTCCAACCTTGATTAGGGCCTGGCCCATGCACCTGTGGCCGCCCCTAATTAGGGCCGGCCCCTTGCACCTGTGCCCGCCCCTAATTATGCCTCAGCCCAAGAACCTGGGCCCGCCCCAATTAGGGCCGGCCCCTTGCACCTCTGCCGGCCCCTAGTAGGGCCCGCCCCTTACACTTCTGGCCGCCCCTATTAGGGCCGGTCCCTTGTAACTGTGCCCGCCCCTAATTAGGGCCCGCCCCTTGGACCTGTTCCCGCCCCTAATTAGGGCCGGCCCCTTACACCTGTGCCCGCCCCTAGTTAAGGCCCATCCCTTGTAACTGTGCCTGTCCCTAATTAGGGCCCGGCACATGTACTTGTGCCCAACCCTAATTAGGGCCGGCAACTTGCACCTGTGCCCGGCCCTCATTAGGGCCCGCCCCTTACACCTGTGTCTGCCCCTAATTAGGGCCGTTCCCTTGTAACTGTGCCCGCCCCTAATTAGGACCCGCCCCTTGGACCTGTTCCCGCCCCCTAATTAGGGCAGGCCCCTTACACCTGTGCCCGCCCCTAGTTAAGGCCCATCCCTTGTAACTGTGCCCGTCCCTAATTAGGGCCCGCCCCTTACACCTGTGTCTGCCCCTAATTAGGGCCGTTCCCTTGTAACTGTGCCCGCCCCTAATTAGGACCCGCCCCTTGGACCTGTTCCCGCCCCTAAGTAGGGCAGGCCCCTTACACCTGTGCCCGCCCCTAGTTAAGGCCCATCCCTTGTAACTGTGCCCGTCCCTAATTCGGTCCCGGTACCTATACTTGTGCCCAACCCTAATTAGGGCCGTTTGCTTGCACCTGTTCCCGCCCCTAATTAGGGCCGGCCCCTTACACCTGTGCCCGCCCCTACTTAAGGCCCGTCCCTTGTAACTGTGCCGTCCCTAATTAGGGCCCAGTACTTGTACTTGTGCCCAACCCTAATTAGGGCCGTTCCCTTGCACCTGTGCCCGCCCCTAACTAGGGGCCGCCCCATGCACTTGTGCCCAACCCTCACTAGGGCCAGCAACTTGCACCTGTGCCCGGCCATAATTAGGGACCGCCCCTTACACCTGTGCCCGCCCCTCATTAGGGCCGGTCCCTTGTAACTGTGCCCGCCCCTAATTAGGGCCCGCCCCTTGGACATGTTCCTGCCCCTAACCAGGTCCGGCCCCTTACACCTGTGCCCGCCCCTAATTAAGGCCAGTCCCTTTGCATCTGTGCCTGTCCTTACTAGGGCCCGGTACTTGCACTTGTGCCCAACCCTAATTAGGGCCGGCAACTTACACCTGTGTCGGGCCCTAATTAGGGCCCGCCCCTCATATCTGTGCCCACCCCGAATAGGGGCCCGCCTCTTGCACCTGTTCCCGCCCCTAATAAGGGCCCGCCCCTTGTACCTGTGCCCGCCCCCCACCAGGGCCGGACACTTGCACCTGTGCCCGCCCCTTATTATGGCCCGCCCCTTGCACCTGTGCCCGCCCCTAATTAGGGCCGGACCCTCGCATCTGTGCCGGCCCCTAACCAAGGCCGGCCCCTTGCACCTGTGCCCGCCCCTAATTATGGCCGGCCCCTTGGACCGGTACCCGCCCCTGACCAGGGCCGGCCCCTTGCACCTGTGCCCGCCCCACCCGCGCCCGCCCCTTGCACCTGTGCTCGCCCCCACTAGGGCCGGCCCCCGAAACCTGTGCCCGCCCCTCAACTAGGGCACGCACCTTCCACATGTGCCCATCCCTAATTAGTACCGGTCCCTTGCACCTGTGCCAGCCCCGAATTAGGGCCCGCCCCTTGTAAATGTGCCTGCCCCTACTCAGGGCCGGCCCTCGGAACCTGTGCCCGCCCCTAATTAGGGCAAGCCCCTTGCACCTGTGACCGTCGCCAATTAGGGCCGGCCCCTTGCACCTGTGCCCGCCCCCAATTAGGGCTCGCCCCTTGCACCTGTGCCCGCCCCTAACTCAGGGCCCGCCCCTTGCACCTGTGCCCGCCCCCATTAAGGGCACGCCCTTTGCACCAGTGCCCGACCCTAGTCTTGGCCCGCACCTTGAATCAGTCCCCGCCCTAATTAGGGCTGGGCCCCGGAACCTGTGCCCGCCCCTAACTCGTGCCCGCCCCTTGAACCTGTGCTCGCCCCTCACTAGGGCCGGCCCCCGAAACCTGTGCCCGCCCTCACCAGGGCACGCACCTTCCACTATGCCCATCCCTAATTAGTGCCGGCCCCTTGCACCTGTGCCATCCCCGAATTAGGGCCGGACACTTGCACCTGTGCCCGCCCCTAATTAGGGCCCCCCCTTGTACATGTGCCTGCCCCTAACCAGGGCCGGCCCTCGGAACCTGTGCCCGCCCCTAATTAGGGCAAGCCCCTTGCACCTGTGACTGTTGCTAATTAGGGCCGGCCTCTTGCACCTGTGCCCGCCCCTAATTAGGGCTCGCCCCTTGCACCTGTGCCCTCCTCACCAGGGCCCGCCCCTTGCACCTGTGCCTGCCCAATTAGGGCACGCCCCTTGCACCAGTGCCCGACCCTAATTATGGCCCGTACCTTCAATCAGTCCCCGCCCCTAATTAGGGCTGGGCCCCGGAACCTGTGCCAGCCTCTAATTAGGGCCCGCCCCTTGCACCTGTGCCCACCCCTATTTAGAGCCGGCCCCTGCACCACTGCCCGCCCCTCACCAGGGCCGGCCCCTTGCACCAGTGCCCGCCCCAAATTAATACCATGCTCCCTGCACATATGCCCGCTCCTTATTAGGGCCCTCCCGTTGCACCTGTGCCTTCCCCTCGTCAGGACCCGCCCCCTGCACCTGTGCCTTGCCCTATTAGGGTCGGCCTTAGGCACCTGTGCCTGCCCCTAACTAGGGCCGGGACCTGCACCTGTGCTCGCTCCTAATTAGTGCCCTCCCCCCTGCACCTGTTCCCGCTCTTAATTTGGGCCGGGCCCTTGCACCTGTTCCCGCCCTTAATTAGGGCCCCCCCTTGTACATGTGCCTGCCCCGAATTAGGGCCCCCTCCCGGAACCTGTGGCCGCCCCAATCAGGGCAAGCCCCTTTCACCTGTGACCGTCGCTACTCAGGGACGGCACCTTGCACCTGTGCCCGCCTCTAACCAGGGCACGCCCCTGCACCTGTGCCCGCCCGTAATTAGGGCTGGCCCCTCGCACCTGTGCCAGCCAGGAATTAGGGCCCGCAGCTTGCACGTGTGCCCGCCCCTAATTGGGGCACGCACCTTGCACCGGTGCCAGCCCCTAATTAGGGCCGGGCCCCGGAACCTGTGCCCGCCCCTAATTGGGGCACGCACCTTCCACCTGTGCCCGTCCCCAATTAGTGCCGGCCCCTTGCACCTGTGCCAGCCCCGAATTAGGGCCGGACACTTGCACCTGTGCCCGCCCCTAACTAGGGCCCGCCCCTGTGCATGTGCCTGCCCCTAATTAGGGCCGGGCCCCAGAACCTGTGCCCGCCCCTAATTTGGGGACACCCCTTGCACCTGTGCCCGCCCCTAATTAGGGCCCGCCCCTTGCACCTGTGCCCGCCCCTAATTAGGGCTGGCCCCCAAAACCTGTGACCGCCCCTAATTATGGCACGCCCCTTGCACCTGTGCCAGCGTCAAAATAGGGCCCGCACCTTGCATTTGTGACCGCCCCTATTAGGGCCGGCCCCGGAACCTGTGCCCGCCCCTCACTAGGGCACGCACCCCCACCTGTGCCCGTCCCCCAATTAGAGCCGGCCCCCTGCACCACTGCCCGCCCCACCAGGGCCCGCCCCTTGCACCTGTGCCCGCCCCTAATTGGGGCTGGCCCCCAAAACCTGTGACCGCCCCTAATTATGGCACGCCCCTTGCACCTGTGCCAGCGTCAAAATAGGGCCCGCACCTTGCATTTGTGACCGCCCCTAATTAGGGCCGGCCCCCGGAACCTGTGCCCGCCCCTAATTAGGGCACGCACCTTCCACCTGTGCCCGTCCCTAATTAGTGCCGGCCCCTTGCACCTGTGCCAGCCCCGAATTAGGGCCGGACACTTGCACCTGTGCCCGCCCCTCACTAGGGCCCGCCCCTTGTACATGTGCCTGCCCCTCACCAGGGCCGGGCCCCAGAACCTGTGCCCGCCCCTAATTAGGGCACACCCCTTGCACCTGTGCCCGCCCCTAACTAGGGCCCCCCCTTGCGTCTGTGACCGCCCCCTAACCAAAACTCGCCTCCTGCACCCGTAGAGCCACCTTGCACCTGAGCCCACCCCTAATTAGGGCCGGCCCCTTGCACCTGTGCTCGCCCCTAATTCGGGCCCGCCCCTTGCACCTGTGCCCGCCCCTAATTAGGGCTGGCCCCCGAAACCTGTGACCGCCCCTAATTATGGCACGCCCCTTGCACCTGTGCCAGCGTCAAATTAGGGCCCGCACCTTGCATTTGTGACCGCCCCTAATTAGGGCCGACCCCCGGAACCTGTGCCCGCCCCCAATTGGGGCACGCACCTTCCACATGTGCCCGTCCCTAATTAGTGCCGGCACCTTGCACCTGTGCCAGCCCCAAATTAGGGCCGGACACTTGCACCTGTGCCCGCCCCTCATTAGGGCCCGCCCCTTGCACCTGTGCCCGCCCCTAATTAGGGCCCGCTCCTTGCACCTGTGCCCGCCTCTAATTAGGGCATGCACCTTGCACCAGTGCCCGACCCTAATTATGGCCCCCGCCTTGAATCAGTCCCCGCCCCTAATTAGGGGCTGGGCCCCGGAACCTGTGCCAGCCCCCTAATTAGGGCACGCCCCTTGCACCTGTGCCCATCGTTAATTAGGGCCGGCCCCTTGCACCTGTGCCCGTTCTTAATTAGGGCCGGCCCCCTGCACCAGTTCCCGCCCCTCATTAGGGCCCTCCTCTTGCATCTGTGCCCGTTCCTAATTAGGGCCGGCCCCCTGCACCGCTTCCCGCCCCTTATTAGGGCCCTCCATTTGCACCTGTGCCCGCCCCTAATTACGGCCCCCCTTGCACCTGTGCCCGCCCCTAATTAGGGCCCGCCCCTTGCACCTGTGCCAGCCCCTAATTAGGGGCCTCCTCTTGCACCTGTGCCCGTTCCTAATTAAGGCCGGCCACCTGCACCTATGCCAGTAACTAATTAGGGCCAGCCCCCTGCCCCTGTGCCCGCCCACAATTATTGTCGAACCCCTGCACCTGTGCCCGCCCCTAATTAGGGCCCGCCCCCTGCATCTGTGCCCACCCCTCTAGGGCCGGCACCTTGCACTTGTGCCCGCCCCCACCTAGGGCCCGCACCCTGCACCTGTGCCAGTCCCTAATTAGGGCTGAACCATTGCACTTGTGCCCGCCCCCAATTAGGGCTGGCCCGGTTGCACCTTTGCCCGCCCCTAATTAGGGCCCGGCCCATGCACCTGTGCCCGCACCTAATTAGGGCCAGCCCCCTCCACCTGTGCCTGCCCGTTATTAGGGGCCGCCCTGTGCACCTGTGCCCGCCCCTAATCAGGGCCGGCCCCCTGCACCTGTGCCAGTCCCTAATTAGGGCTGAACCATTGCACTTGTGCCCGCCCCTAATTAGGGCTCGCCCCTTGCACCTGTGACCGCCCCTAATTAGGGCCCGCTCCTTGCACCTGTGCCCGCCTCTAATCCGGGGCACGCACCTTGCCCCAGTGCCCGACCCTAATTATGGCCCCCACCTTTAATCAGTCCCCGCCCCTTATTAGGGCTGGGCCCTGGAACCTGTGCCAGCCCCTAATTAGGGCACGCCCCTTGCACCTGTGCCCATCGTTAATTAGGGCCAGCCCCCTGCACCGGTTCCCGCCCCTCATTAGGGCCCTCCTCTTGCATCTGGGCCCGTTCCTAATTAGGGCCGGCCACCTGCACCTGTGCCGGCCCCTCATTAGGGCACGCCCCTTGCACCTGGGCCCGCCCCTAACTAGGGCCGGCCACCTGCACCTGTGCCAGTCCCTAAGTAGGGCCCCCTCCTTGCACCTATGCCCGCCCCTAATTAGGGCCGGCCCCCTGCACCTGAGCCCTCCCCTAAATAGGGCCGGCCCACTGCACTTGTGCCCGCCTCTAATTAGCGCCCCCCTTGCACCTGTACCCGCCCCTAACTAGGGCCAGACCCGAGGACCTCTGCCTGCCCCTAATTAGGGCCTGCCTCCTGCAGCAGTGCCCGCCCCTAATTATGGCCCGTTTCCTGCACTTGTGCCCGCCCCTAATTAGGGCCCTCCTCTTGTACCTGTGCCCGCCCCTAACTAGGATCCGCCCTTGCACCTGTGCCCGCCCCTAATTAGGGTCGGCCCCTTGCACCTGTTTCAGCCCCTAACTATGGCCGGCCCCCTGCACCTGTGCCAGTCCCTAATTAGGGCCCTCCTCTTGTACCTGTGCCTGCCCCTAATTAGGGCCCGCCCCTTGCACCTGTGCCGCCCCTAATTAGGGTCCGCCCCCTGCACCTATGTCCAGCCCTAATTAGGGTCCGCCCCCTGCACCTGTGCCGCCCCTAATTAGGGCCGGCCCCCTGCACCTGTGCCCGCCCTCAATTAGGGCCCGCCCCTTGCCCCTGTGCCCGTCCCTATTTAGGGCCGGCCGCTTGTACCTGTGCCCGCCCCTCACTAGGGCCCGCACCCTGCACCTGTGTCCGCCCCCACTAGGGCCGGCCCCTTGCACATGTGCCCGCCCCGAACTAGGGCCGGCACCTTGCACCTGTGCCCGCCCCTAATTAGGATCCGCCTCTTGCACCTGTGCCCGCCCCTAATTAGGGCCCGCCCCTTGCACTTGTGCCCGCCCCTAACCAGGGCCGGCCGATTGCACCTGTGCCCGCCCCTAATTAGAGCCCAGCCCTTGCACCTGTGCCTGCCCCCACCAGGGCCGGCCCCCAGAACCTGTGCCCGCCCCTAAGTAGGGCACGCCCCTTGCACATGTGCCAGCCCCGAATCGGGCCCGCACCTTGCATTGTACCCGCCCCTCACTAGGGCCGGCCCCCAGAACCTGTGCCCGCCCATAATTAGGGTACGCCCCTTGCACCTGTGCCTGGCCCCCATTAGGGCCGTCCCCTTGCACCTGTGCCAGACTTGAATTAGGGACGGACACTTGCACCTGTACCCGCCCCTAATTAGGGTCTGCCCCTTGCTCCTGTGCCCGCCCCTTACTAGGGCCCGCCCCTGGCACCTGTGCCCGCCCCTAATTAGGGCCGGCCGCTTGCACCTGTGCCCGCCCCTAATTAGAGCACACCCCTTGCACCTGTGCCTGCCCCCACCTAGGTCCGGCCCCCGGAACCTGTGCTCGCCCCTCACTAGGGCACGCCCCTTGCACCTGTGCCAGCCCCGACCCGGGCCCGCACCTTGCACCTGTGCCCGCCCCTAATTAGGGCCGGCCGCTTGCACCTGTGCCAACCAGGAATTAGAGCCCCCAGCTTGCACGTGTGCCCGCCCCTAATTAGTGCCCGCACCTTGCACCGGTGCCGGCCCCCACTAGGGCCGGCTCCCGGAACCTGTTCCCGCCCCTAATTAGGGTCCGCCCCTTGCACCTGTGCCCGCCCGTTATTAGGGGCCGCACCGTGCACCTGTGCCCGCCCCTAATTACAGCCCGGCCCATGCACCTGTGACCGACCCTAATCAGGGCCAGCCACTTACACCTGTGTCCGCCCCTCACCAAGGCCTGCCCCCTGTACGTGTGCCCGCCACTAATAAGGACCGGCCCCTTGCAACTGTGTCCGCACCTAATTAGGGCCCGTCTCCTGCACCTGTGCCTGCCCCTAATTAGGGCCCGACTCCTGCACCCGTGCGAGCCCCTAATTAGGGCCCGTCTCCTGCACCTGTGCCCGCCCCTAATTAGGGCCGGCCCTTTGTACCTGTGCCCGCCCCAAATTAGGACCCGCTCCTTGCATCTGTGCCCGCCCCTAATTAGGGCCCGCCCCCTGATTCTGTGCCCGCCCCTAATTATGGCCCGCCTTCTGCACCTGTGCCCGCCCTAATTAGGGCCCGCCTCCTGCACCTGTGCCCGCCCCTCACTAGGGCCGGCCCCTTGCACCTGTGCCAGCCCCTAATGAGGGCCGGCCCCGCACCGGATCCCGCCCCTAATAAGGGCCCTCCTCCTTCACCTGTGCCCGTTCCTAATTATGGCCGGCCCCGTGCACCTGTGCCAGTCCCTACTTAAGGCCCTCCTCTTGTACCTGTGCCCTCCCCTACTAGGGACCGTCCCTTGCACCTGTTCCCGCCACTAATTAGGGCCCGCCCCTTGAGTCTGTGCCCGCCCCTAATTAAAACTCGCCTCCTGCATCTGTGCTGGCCCCTAATGAGGGCCCGCCCCTTGCACCTGAGTCCGCCCCTCACCAGGGCCGGCCCCTTGCACCTGTGCCCGCCCCTACCCGCGCCCGCCCCCTGCACCTGTGCTCGCCCCTAATTAGGGCACGCACCTTGCACCTGACTCCGCCCCTAATTAGGGCCGGCCCCTTGCACCTGTGCCCGCCCCCCACCCGCGCCCGCCCCTTGCACCTGTGCCCTCCCCCTACCAGGGACCGTCCCTTGCACCTGTTCCCGCCCCTAATCAGGGCCCGCCCCTTGAGTCTGTGCCCGCCCCTAATTAAAACTCGCCTCCTGCACCTGTGCTGGCCCCCCACCAGGGCCCGCCCCTTGCACCTGAGTCCGCCCCTCACCAGGGCCGGCCCCTTGCACCTGTGCCCGCCCCCACCGCGCGCCCGCCCCTTGCACCTGTGCCCGCCCCTCACTAGGGCACGCACCTTCCACATGTGCCCATCCCTAATTAGTGCCGGCCCCTTGCACCTGTGCCAGCCCCGAACCAGGGCCGGACACTTGCACCTGTGCCCGCCCCCCACTATAGCCGTTCCCTTGCATCTGTGTCCGCCCCCACTAGGGCCGGCACCTTGCACCAAAGCCCGCCCCTAATTTGGGCTGGCTCGTTGCACCTGTGCCCGCCCCTCACCAAGGTCGGCCCCTTGCACCTGTTCCCGACTCTAACTAGGGCCCGGCCCATGCACTTGTGCCCAACCCTCACCAGGGCCCGCCCCTCGCACCTGTGCCCGCTCCTAATTAGGTCCGGTCCCTTGTACCTGTGCCCGCTTCTAATTAGGGCTCGACCCATGCACCTGCTTCCAACCCTAACCAGGGCCCGGCCCATGCACCTGTGCCCGCCCCTAATTAGGGCCCGCCACTTGCACCTGTGCCCGCCCCTAACTGGGGCCTGGCACATGCACCTGTGCCCGTCCCTAATTAGGGCCAGCCCCTTGCATCTGTGCCCGCTCCTAATTAGGACCGGCGCCTTGCACCTGTGTCCGTCTCTAATTAAGGCCCACCACTTGCACCTGTGCCCGCCCCTAATTAGGCCCCAGCATATGAACCTGTGCCCGCCCCTAACTAGGGCCGGCCCCTTGCACCTGTGCCGGCCCCTCACTAGGGCCCGGCCCATGTACTTGTTCCCAACCCTCACTAGGGCCGATAACTTGCACCTGTGCCTGGCCCCTAACTAGGGCCCGCCACTTACACCTGTGTGGGCCCCTAATTAGGGCCGTTCCCTTGTAACTGTGCCCGCCCCTAACCAGGACCCGCCCCCTGCACCTGTGCCTTGCCCTAATTAGGGCCGGGACCTGCACCTGCGCTTGCTCCCAATTAGTGCCCTCCCCCTGCACCTGTTCCCACCCTTAATCTGGGCCGGGCCCTTGCACCTGTTCCCGCCCCTAATTAGGGCCCGCCCCTTGTACATGTGCCTGCCCCGAATTAGGGTCGTCTCCCGGAACCTGTGGCCGCCCCTCATTAGGGCAAGCCCCTTTCACCTGTGACCGTCGCTAATTAGGGCTGGCGCCTTGCACCTGTGCCCGCCCCTAATTAGGGCTCGCCCCTTGTACCTGTGCCCGCCCCTAATTAGGGCACGCCCCTTGCACCTGTGCCCGCCCGTAATTAGGGCTGGCCCCTTACACCTGTGCCAGCCAGGAATTAGGGCCCGCAGCTTGCACGTGTGCCCGCCCCCAACTGGGGCACGCACCTTGCACCGGTGCCAGCCCCTACTCAGGGCCGGGCCCCGGAACCTGTGCCCGCCCCTCACTAGGGCACGCACCTTCCACCTGTGCTCGTCCCTAATTAGTGCCGGCCCATTCTTGCACCTGTGCCAGCCCCGAATTAGGGCCGGACACTTGCACCTGTGCCCGCCCCTAATTAGGGCCCGCCCCTTGTCCATGTGCCTGCCCCTAACTAGGGCCGGGCCCCAGAACCTGTGCCCGCCCCTAATTAGGGCACACCCCTTGCACCTGTGCCCGCCCCTAGTTAGGGCCGTTCCCTTGTAACTGTGCCCGCCCCTAGTTAAGGCCCGTCCCTTGTAACTCTGCCGCCCCTAATTAGGGCCCGGTACTTGTACTTGTGCCCAACCCTAATTAGGGCCGGCAAATTACACCTGTGTCGGGCCCTCACCAGGGCCCGCCCTCGTATCTGTGCCCACCCCCAATTAGGGCCCGCCTCTAGCACCTGTTCCCGCCCCTAATAAGGGCCCGCCCCTTGCACCTGTGCCCGCCCCTCACTAGGGCCGGACACTTGCACCTGTGCCCGCCCCGTTATTATGGCCCGCCCCTTGCACCTGTGCCCGGCCCTAATTAGGGTCCGCCCCTTGGACCTGTTCCCGCCCCTAATTAGGGCCGGCCCCTTACACCTGTGCCCGCCCCTAGTTAAGGCCCGTCCCTTGTAACTCTGCCGTCCCTCACCAGGGCCCGGTACTTGTACTTGTGCCCAACCCTAATTAGGGCCGTTCCCTTGCACCTGTGCCCGCCCCTAATTAGGGGCCGCCACATGAACTTGTGCCCAACCCTCATTAGGGCCAGCAACTTGCACCTGTGCCCGGCCATAATTAGGGACCGCCCCTTACACCTGTGCCCTCCCCTAACTAGGGCCGGTCCCTTGTAACTGTGCCCGCCCCGAATTAGGGCCCGCTCCTGGGACATGCTCCCGCCCCTAATTAGGTCCGGCCCCTTACACCTGTGCCCGCCCCTAACTAAGGCCAGTCACTTGTAACTGTGCCCGTCCCTCACTAGGGCCCGGTACTTGTACTTGAGCCCAACCCTAATTAGGGCCGGCAAATTACACCTGTGTCGGGCCCTAACTAGGGCCCGCCCCTCGTATCTGTGCCCACCCCCAATTAGGGCCCGCCTCTAGCACCTATTCCCGCCCCTAATAAGGGCCCGCCCCTTGCACCTGTGCCCGCCCCTAACTAGGGCCGGACACTTGCACCTGTGCCCGCCCCTTATTATGGCCCGCCCCTTGCACCTGTGCCCGCCCCTAATTAGGGCCGGACCCTCGTATCTGTGCCGGCCCCTAACTAAGGCCGGCCCCTTGCACATGTGCCCGCCTCCAATTATGGCCGGCCCCTTGCACTGTGACCGCCCCTAACTATGGCCGGCCCCTTGGACCTGTACCCCCCCCTAATTAGGGCCGGCCCCTTACACGTGTGGCCGCCCCTAACTAAGGCCAGACCCTTGTAACTGTGCCCGCCACCAATTAGGGCCCGGTACTTGTTCTTGTGCTCAACCCTAATTAGGGCCGGCAACTTACACCTGTGTCGGGCCATAATTAGGGTCCGCCCCTCGTATCTGTGCCCACCCCTAATTAGGGCCCGCCTCTTGCACCTGTTCCCGCCACTAACAAGGGCCCGCCCCTTGCACCTGTGCCCGCCCCTAATTAGGGCCGGACCCTCGAATCTGGGTCGGCCCCCAATTAAGGCCAGCCCCTTGCACCTGTGCCTGCCCCTAACTAGGGCCGGACACTTGCACATGTGCCTGCCCCTAATTAAGGCCGGCCACTTGTACCTGTGTCCGCCCCTCACCAGGGCCGGCCCCTTGCACCTGTGCCCGCCCCCACCAGGGCCGGCCCCTTGTACCTGTGCCCGCCCCTAACTAGGGCCGGCCCCTTGCACCTGTGCCCGCCCCACCAGGGCCGGCCCCTTGCACGTGTGTCCGCCCCTAACTTTGGCCGGCCCCTTGCACCTGTGCCCGACCCTAATTAGGGCCGGTCCCTAGTAACTGTGCACGCCCCTAACTAAGGCCCGCCCCTTGGACCTGTGCCCGCCCGTAATCCGAGCCGGCCCCATTCACCTGTGCCCGCCCCTAATTTGGGCGTGGCCCATGCACCCGTGCCCTCCCCGATTTAGGGCCGGCCCCTTGCACCTGTGCCCGCCCCTTATTATGCCGGCTTCTTGCAACTGTGCCCTAATTAGGGCCCGTTGCTTGCTCCTGTGCCCACCCCTAGTTAGGGCCCGCCTCTTGCACCTGTTCCCGCCCCTAATAAGGGCCCGCCCCTTGCACCTGTGCACCCCCCTAATTAGGGGCATGCGCCTGGTACCTCTTCCCGCCCCTAATTATGACCCGACCCTTGCACCTGTTCCCGCCCCTTATTAGGGCCGGGCACTTGCACATGTGCCCGCCCCTATTTAGGGCCAGCCACTTGCATCTGTGCCCTCCCCAATTAGGGCCCGCCCCTTGCAACTGAGCCCGCCCCAAATTAGGGCCACTCCCTAGCACCTGTGCCCGCCCCTAATTAGGGCCGGCCACTTGCACATGTGCTTGCCCCGAATTAGGGCCCGCACCTTGCACCTGTGCCCGGCAATAATTAGGGCCCGCCCCTTACACCTGGGCCCGCCCCCAATTAGGGCCGGTCCCTTGTAACTGTGCCCGCCCCTAATTAGGGCCCGCCCCTTTTACATGTTCCCGACCCTAATTAGGGCCGGTCCCTGACACCTGTGCCCGCCCCTAGTTAAGGCCGGTCCGTTGTAACTGTGCCCGTCCCTAATTAGGGCCCGGTACATGTACTTCTGCCCAACCCTCACTAGGGCCGACAACTTGCACCTGTGCCCGGCCCCACCTAGGTCCCGCCCCTACGCCTGTGCCCGTCCCTAATTAGGGCCGTTTCCTTGTAACTGTGCCGGCCCGAATTAGTGCCCGCCCCTTGGACCTGTACCCGCCCCTAATTAGGGCCGGCCCCCTGCACCTGTTCCCGACCCTCATTAGGGCCGGCTCCTCGAACCTGTGCCCGCCCCTAATTAGGGCCCGCCAATTGCACCTGTGCCGACCCCTAATTAGGGTCGGCCCCTTGCACCTGTGCCCGCCCCTACTAGGGTCCGGCCCCTTGCATCTGTGCCCGCTCCTGATTAGGACCGGCCCCTTGCACCTGTGTCCGTCTCTAATTAGGGCCGGCCCCTTGCACCTGTGCCCGCCCCTAATTAGGGCCGGTCCCTCGTAACTGTGCCCGCACCCTAACTAGGGCCCGCCCCTTGAACCTGTGCCCGCCCCAAATTAGGACCCGCTCCTTGCAGCTGTGCCCGCCCCCTAATTAGGGCCCGCCACCTGATCTTGTGCCCGCCCCTAATTAGGACCCGCTCCTTGCAGCTGTGCCTGCCCCTTATTAGGGCCCGCCCCTTGAGTCTGTGCCTGCCCCTAATTAAAACTCGCCTCCTGCACCTGTGCCGGCCCCTAATTAGGGCCCGCCCCTTGCACCTGAGTCCGCCCCTCACTAGGGCCGGCCCCTTGCACCTGTGCTCGCCCCCACTCAGGGCCGCCCCCCGAAACCTGTGCCCGCCCCTAATTAGGGCTCGCCCCTTGTACCTGTGCCCGCCCCTAATTAGGGCACGCCCCTTGCACCTGTGCCCGCCCGTAATTAGGGCTGGCCCCTTACACCTGTGCCAGCCAGGAATTAGGGCCCGCAGCTTGCACGTGTGCCCGCCCCTAATTGGGGCACGCACCTTGCACCGGTGCCAGCCCCCAAGGGCCGGGCCCCGGAACCCGTGCCCGCCCCTAATTAGGGCACGCACCTTCCACCTGTGCCCATCCCTAATTAGTGCCGGCCCCTTGCACCTGTGCCAGCCCCAAATTAGGGCCGGACACTTGCACCTGTGCCCGCCCCTAATCAGGGCCCGCCCCTTGTACATGTGCCTGCCCCTAATTAGGGCCGGGCCCCAGAACCTGTGCCCGCCCCTAATTTGGGGACACCCCTTGCACCTGTGCCCGCCCCCAATTAGGGCCCGCCCCTTCGTCTGTGACCGCCCCTAATTAAAACTCGCCTCCTGCACCTGTGCCGGCCCCCACTAGGGCCCGCCCCTTGCACCTGAGTCCGCCCCTAATTAGGGCCGGCCCCTTGCACCTGTGCCCGCCCCCAATCCGCGCCCGCCCCTTGAGTCTGTGCCCGCCCCTAATTAAAACTCGCCTCCTGCACCTGTGCCGGCCCCTACTAGGGCCCGCACCTTGAACCTGTGCCCGCCCCAAATTAGGACCCGCTACTTGCAGCTGTTCCCTCCCCTAACTAGGGCCCGCCCCCTGATCCTGTGCCCGCCCCCAATTAGGACCCGCTCCTTGCAGCTGTGCCCGCCCCTAATTAGGGCCCGCCCCTTGAGTCTGTGCCCGCCCCTCACTAAAACTCGCCTCCTGCACCTGTGCCGGCCCCTACCAGGGCCCGCCCCTTGCACCTGAGTCCGCCCCCAAATTAAGGGAGGCCCCTTGCACATGTGCCCGCCCCTAATTCGTGCCCCCTTGAACCTGTGCTCGCCCCTACCAGGGCCGGCCCCCGAAACCTGTGCCCGCCCCTAATTAGGGCACGCACCTTCCACATGTGCCCATCCCTAATTAGTGCCGGCCCCTTGCACCTGTGCCCGCCCCCAATTAGGGCACGCCCCTTGCACCAGTGCCCGACCCTAATTATGGCCCGTACCTTGAATCAGTCCCCGCCCCTCATTAGGGCTGGGCCCCGGAACCTGTGCCAGCCCCTAATTAGGGCCCGCCCCTTGCACCTGTGCCCACCCCTATTTAGAGCCGGCCCCCTGCACCACTGCCCGCCCCTAATTAATACATGCTCCCTGCACATATGCCCGCCCCTTATTAGGGCCCGCCCGTTGCACCTGTGCCCTCCCCAACTAGGACCCGCCCCCTGCACCTGTGCCTTGCCCTAATTAGGGTCGGCCCCGTGCACCTGTGCCTGCCCCTAATTAGGGCCGGGACCTGCACCTGTGCTCGCTCCTAATTAGTGCCCTCCCCCTGCACCTGTTCCCGCCCTTAATCTGGGCCGGGCCCTTGCACCTGTTCCCGCCCTTAACTAGGGCCCGCCCCTTGTACATGTGCCTGCCCCGAATTAGGGCCGCCTCCCGGAACCTGTGGCCGCCCCTAATTAGGGCAAGCCCCTTTCACCTGTGACCGTCGCTAATTAGGGACGGCACCTGCACCTGTGCCCGCCCCTAATTAGGGCACGCCCCTTGCACCTGTGCCCGCCCGTAATTAGGGCTGGCCCCTTACACCTGTGCCAGCCAGGAATTAGGGCCCGCAGCTTGCACGTGTGCCCGCCCCTAACTGGGGCACGCACCTTGCACCGGTGCCAGCCCCCACCAGGGCCGGGCCCCGGAACCTGTGCCCGCCCCAACCAGGGCACGCACCTTCCACCTGTGCCCGTCCCTAATTAGTGCCGGCCCCTTGCACCTGTGCCAGCCCCGAATTAGGGCCGGACACTTGCACCTGTGCCCGCCCCTATTAGGGCCCGCCCCTTGTACATGTGCCTGCCCCTCACTAGGGCCGGGCCCCAGAACCTGTGCCCGCCCCTAATTTGGGGACCCCCCTTGCACCTGTGCCCGCCCCTAATTAGGGCCCGCCCCTTGCACCTGTGCCCGCCCCTAATTAGGGCTGGCCCCCAAAACCTGTGACCGCCCCTAATTATGGCACGCCCCTTGCACCTGTGCCAGCGTCAAAATAGGGCCCGCACCTTGCATTTGGGACCGCCCCTCACCAGGGCCGGCCCCCGGAACCTGTGCCCGCCCCTCACCAGGGCACGCACCTTCCACCTGTGCCCGTCCCTAATTAGAGCCGGCCCCCTGCACCACTGCCCGCCCCTAATTAGGGCCCGCCCCTTGCACCTGTGCCCGCCCCAATTAGGGCTGGCCCCCAAAACCTGTGACCGCCCCTAATTATGGCACGCCCCTTGCACCTGTGCCAGCGTCCAAACAGGGCCCGCACCTTGCATTTGTGACGGCCCCTAATTAGGGCCGGCCCCCGGAACCTGTGCCCGCCCCTAATTAGGGCACGCACCTTCCACCTGTGCCAGCCCCTAATTAGAGCCGGCCCCCTGCACCACTGCCCGCCCCTAATTAGGGATAGCCCCTTACACCAGTGCCCGCCCCCAATTAATACCTGCTCCCTGCACATATGCCCGCCCCTTATTAGGGCCCGCCCCTTGCACCTGTGCCCGCCCCTAATTAGGGCCGGGCCCCTAAACCTGTGCCCGCCCCTAATTAAGGCCCGCAACTTGCACCTGTGCCCGCCCCTCATTAGGACCCGCCCCCTGCACCTGTGCCTTGCCCTAATTAGGGTCGGCCCCGTGCCCCTGTGCCTGCCCCTCACCAGGGCCGGGACCTGCACCTGTGCTCGCTCCTAATTAGTGCCCTCCCCTGCACCTGTTCCCACCCTTAATCTGGGCCGGGCCCTTGCACCTGTTCCCGCCCCTAATTAGGGCCCGCCCCTTGTACATGTGCCTGCCCCGAATTAGGGTCGTCTCCTGGAACCTGTGGCCGCCCCAAATTAGGGCAAGCCCCTTTCACCTGTGACCGCCGCTAATTAGGGCCGGCCCCCTGCACCTGTGCCCGCCCCTCACCAGGGCTCGCCCCTTGTACCTGTGCCCGCCCCCCACCAGGGCACGCCCCTTGCACCTGTGCCCGCCCGCAATTAGGGCTGGCCCCTTACACCTGTGCCAGCCAGGAATTAGGGCCCGCAGCTTGCACGTGTGCCCGCCCCTAATTGGGGCACGCACCTTGCACCGGTGCCAGCCCCTAATCAGGGCCGGGCCCCGGAACCTGTGCCCGCCCCTAACTAGGGCACGCACCTTCCACCTGTGCCCGTCCCTCATTAGTGCCGGCCCCTTGCACCTGTGCCAGCCCCGAATTAGGGCCGGACACCTGCACCTGTGCCCGCCCCTAACCAGGGCCCGCCCCTTGTACATGTGCCTGCCCCTAATTAGGGCCGGGCCCCAGAACCTGTGCCCGCCCCTAATTAGGGCACACCCCTTGCACCTGTGCCCGCCCCTAACCAGGGCCCCCTTTTGCGTCTGTGACCGCCCCTAACTAAAACTCGCCTCCTGCACCTGTGCCGGCCCCTAATTAGGGCCCGCATCTTGCACCTGAGCCCACCCCTAATTAGGGCCGGCCCCTTGCACCTGTGCTCGCCCCCAACCCGGGCCCGCCCCTTGCACCTGTGCCCGCCCCTAATTAGGGCTGGCCCCTGAAACCTGTGACCGCCCCTAACCAGGGCACGCCCCTTGCACCTGTGCCAGCGCCAAATTAGGGCCCGCACCTTGCATTTGTGACCGCCCCTAATTAGGGCCGACCCCCGGAACCTGTGCCCGCCCCTAATTAGGGCACACACCCTCCACATGTGCCCGTCCCTAATTAGTGCCGGCACCTTGCACCTGTGCCAGCCCCAAATTAGGGCCGGACACTTGCACCTGTGCCCGCCCCTCTAGGGCCCGCCCCTTGCACCTGTGCCCGCCCCTAATTAGGGCCCGCTCCTTGCACCTGTGCCCGCCCCTAATTAGGGCATGCTCCTTGCACCAGTGCCCGACCCTAATTATGGCCCCCACCTTGAATCAGTCCCCGCCCCTAATTAGGGCTGGGCCCCGGAACCTGTGCCAGCCCCTAATCAGGGCACGCCCCTTGCACCTGTGCCCATCGTTAATTAGGGCCGGCCCCTTGCACCTGTGCCCGTCCTTAATCAGGGCCGGCCCCCTGCACCAGTTCCCGCCCCTCATTAGGGCCCTCCTCTTGCATCTGTGCCCGTTCCTCACCAGGGCCGGCCCCCTGCACCGCTTCCCGCCCCTTATTAGGGCCCTCCATTTGCACCTGTGCCCGCCCCGAATCACGGCCCCTTGCACCTGTGCCCGCCCCTAATTAGGGCCCGCCCCTTGCACCTGTGCCAGCCCCTAATTAGGGGCCTCCTCGGGCACCTGAGCCCGCCCCTCATTAAGGCCGGCCACCTGCACCTATGCCAGTAACTAATTAGGGCCAGCCCCCTGCCCCTGTGCCCGCCCACAATTATTGCCGAACCCCTGCACCTGTGCCCGCCCCTAACCAGGGCCCGCCCCCTGCATCTGTGCCCACCCCTAACCAGGGCCGGCACCTTGCACTTGTGCCCGCCCCTACTTAGGGCCCGCACACTGCACCTGTGCCAGTCCCTAATTAGGGCTGAACCATTGCACTTGTGCCCGCCCCTAATCAGGGCTGGCCCGTTGCACCTTTGCCCGCCCCTAATTAGGGCCCGGCCCATGCACCTGTGCCCGCACCTAATCAGGGCCAGCCCCCTCCACCTGTGCCTGCCCGTTATTAGGGGCCGCCCTGTGCACCTGTGCCCGCCCCTAATCAGGGCCGGCCCCCTGCACCTGTGCCAGTCCCTAATTAAGGCTGAACCATTGCACTTGTGCCCGCCCCTAATTAGGGCTCGCCCCTTGCACCTGTGACCGCCCCTAATTAGGGCCCGCCCCTTGCACCTGTGCCCGCCCCCACTCCGGGCACGCACCTTGCCCCAGTGCCCGACCCTAATTATGGCCCCCACCTTTAATCAGTCCCCGCCCCTTATTAGGGCTGGGCCCTGGAACCCGTGCCAGCCCCTAATTAGGGCACGCCCCTTGCACCTGTGCCCATCGTTAATTAGGGCCAGCCCCTGCACCGGTCCCCGCCCCTCATTAGGGCCCTCCTCTTGCACCTGGGCCCGTTCCTCACCAGGGCCGGCCACCTGCACCTGTGCCGCCCCCTCATTAGGGCACGCCCCTTGCACCGGGGCCCGCCCCTAATTAGGGCCGGCCACCTGCACCTGTGCCAGTCCCTAAGTAGGGCCCCCTCCTTGCACCCATGCCCGCCCCTAATTAGGGCCCGTCCCCTGCACCTGAGCCCCCCCCCTAAATAGGGGCCGGCCCACTGCACTTGTGCCCGCCCCTAATTAGCGGCCCCCCCTTGCACCTGTGCCCACCCCTCATCAGGGCCAGGCCCCGAGCACCACTGCCCGCCCCCACAATAGGCCGGTGCCCCCTGCAGCATGTGCCCGCCCCTTATTATGGCCCGCCTCCTGCACCCTGTGCCCTCCCCTAATTAGGACCCTCCCCCTGCACCTGGGCCCGCCCCCAACCAGGATCCGCCCCGTGCACCTGTGCCCGCCCCTAATTAGGGCCGGCCCCTTGCACCTGTTTCAGCCCCTAATTATGGCCGGCCCCCTGCACCTGTGCCAGACCCTAATTAGGGCCCTCCCCTTGTACCTGTGCCTGCCCCTAATTAGGGCCCGCCCCTTGCACCTGTGCCGCCCCTAATTAGGGTCCGCCCCCTGCACCTATGTCCAGCCCTCATTAGGGTCCGCCCCCTGCACCTGTGCCGCCCCTCACCAGGGCCGGCCCCCTGCACCTGTGCCCGCCCCTCATTAGGGCCCGCCCCTTGCCCCTGTGCCCGTCCCTATTTAGGGCCGGCCGCTTGTACCTGTGCCCGCCCCCAATTAGGGCCCGCACCCTGCACCTGTGTCCGCCCCTAATTAGGGCCGGCCCCTTGCACATGTGCCCGCCCCGAACCAGGGCCGGCACCTTGCACCTGTGCCCGCCCCTAACTAGGATCCGCCTCTTCCCGCACCTGTGCCCGCCCCTACTCAGGGCCCGCCCCTTGCACTTGTGCCCGCCCCTAACCAGGGCCGGCCCATTGTACCTGTGCCCGCCCCTAATTAGAGCCCAGCCCTTGCACCTGTGCCTGCCCCCAACCAGGGCCGGCCCCCAGAACCTGTGCCCGCCCCTAATTAGGGCACGCCCCTTGCACCTGTGCCAGCGTCAAAATAGGGCCCGCACCTTGCATTTGTGACCGCCCCTAATTAGGGCCGGCCCCCGGAACCTGTGCCCGCCCCTGACCAGGGCACGCACCTTCCACCTGTGCCCGTCCCCTTACCAGAGCCGGCCCCCTGCACCACTGCCCGCCCCTCACTAGGGCCCGCCCCTTGCACCTGTGCCCGCCCCTAATTAGGGCTGGCCCCCAAAACCTGTGACCGCCCCTAATTATGGCACGCCCCTTGCACCTGTGCCAGCGTCAAAATAGGGCCCGCACCTTGCATTTGTGACGGCCCCCAACTAGGGCCGGCCCCCGGAACCTGTGCCCGCCCCTCACTAGGGCACGCACCTTCCACCTGTGCCAGCCCCTCACCAGAGCCGGCCCCCTGCACCACTGCCCGCCCCTAATTAGGGATAGCCCCTTACACCAGTGCCCGCCCCAAATTATTACCTGCTCCCTGCACATATGCCCGCCCCTTGTTAGGGCCCGCCCTTTGCACCTGTGCCCGCCCCTAATTAGGGCCGGGCCCCTAAACCTGTGCCCGCCCCTAATTAAGGCCCGCAACTTGCACCTGTGCCCGCCCCTAATCAGGACCCGCCCCCTGCACCTGTGCCTTGCCCCAATTAGGGTCGGCCCCGTGCCCCTGTGCCTGCCCCTAATTAGGGCCGGGACCTGCACCTGTGCTCGCTCCTACTTAGTGCCCTCCCCCTGCACCTGTTCCCACCCTTAATCTGGGCCGGGCCCTTGCACCTGTTCCCGCCCCCACTTAGGGCCCGCCCCTTGTACATGTGCCTGCCCCGAATTAGGGTCGCCTCCTGGAACCTGTGGCCGCCCCTAATTAGGGCAAGCCCCTTTCACCTATGACCGTCGCTAATTAGGGCCGGCCCCTTGCACCTGTGCCCGCCCCTAATTAGGGCTCGCCCCTTGTACCTGTGCCCGCCCCTCACCAGGGCACGCCCCTTGCACCTGTGCCCGCCCGTAATTAGGGCTGGCCCCTTACACCTGTGCCAGCCAGGAATTAGGGCCCGCAGCTTGCACGTGTGCCCGCCCCCAACTGGGGCACGCACCTTGCACCGGTGCCAGCCCCCCACCAGGGCCGGGCCCCGGAACCTGTGCCCGCCCCTAATTAGGGGCACGCACCTTCCACCTGTGCCCGTCCCCAATCAGTGCCGGCCCCTTGCACCTGTGCCAGCCCCGAATTAGGGCCGGACACTTGCACCTGTGCCCGCCCCTAATTAGGGCCCGCCCCTTGCACATGTGCCTGCCCCTGACTAGGGCCGGGCCCCAGAACCTGTGCCCGCCCCTAATTAGGGCACACCCCTTGCACCTGTGCCCGCCCCTAATTAGGGCCCCCCAGTGCGTGTGTGACCGCCCCTAACTAAAACTCGCCTCCTGCACCTGTGCCGGCCCCTAATTAGGGCCCGCATCTTGCACCTGAGCCCACCCCTAATTAGGGCCGGCCCCTTGCACCTGTGCTCGCCCCTAATTCGGGCCCGCCCTTGCACCTGTGCCCGCCCCTAATTAGGGCTGGCCCCTGAAACCTGTGACCGCCCCTAATTATGGCACGCCCCTTGCACCTGTGCCAGCGTCAAATTAGGGCCCGCACCTTGCATTTGGGACCGCCCCATACCAGGGCCGACCCCCGGAACCTGTGCCCGCCCCTAACTTGGGCACACACCTTCCACATGTGCCCGTCCCTAATTAGTGCCGGCACCTTGCACCTGTGCCAGCCCCAAATTAGGGCCGGACACTTGCACCTGTGCCCGCCCCTAATTAGGGCCCGCCCCTTGCACCTGTGCCCGCCCCTAATTAGGGCCCGCTCCTTGCACCTGTGCCCGCCTCTAATTAGGGCATGCACCTTGCACCAGTGCCCGACCCTAATTATGGCCCCCACCTTGAATCAGTCCCCGCCCCTAACTAGGGCTGGGCCCCGGAACCTGTGCCAGCCCCTAATTAGGGCACGCCCCTTGCACCTGTGCCCATCGTTAATTAGGGCCGGCCCCTTGCACCTGTGCCCGTTCTTAATTAGGGCCGGCCCCCTGCACCAGTTCCCGCCCCTCATTAGGGCCCTCCTCTTGCATCTGTGCCCGTTCCTAATCAGGGCCGGCCCCCTGCACCGCTTCCCGCCCCTTATTAGGGCCCTCCATTTGCACCTGTGCCCGCCCCTAATTACGGCCCCCTCTTGCACCTGTGCCCGCCCCTAATTAGGGCCCGCCCCTTGCACCTGTGCCAGCCCCCAATTAGGGGCCTCCTCTTGCACCTGTGCCCGTTCCCAATTAAGGCCGGCCACCTGCACCTATGCCAGTAACTAATTAGGGCCAGCCCCCTGCCCCTGTGCCCGCCCACAATTATTGTCGAACCCCTGCACCTGTGCCCGCCCCTAATTAGGGCCCGCCCCCTGCATCTGTGCCCACCCCTAATTAGGGCCGGCACCTTGCACTTGGGCCCGCCCCTAATTAGGGCCCGCACACTGCACCTGTGCCAGTCCCTAATTAGGGCTGAACCATTGCACTTGTGCCCGCCCCTCACCAGGGCTGGCCCGTTGCACCTTTGCCCGCCCCCACTAGGGCCCGGCCCATGCACCTGTGCCCGCACCTAATTAGGGCCAGCCCCCTCCACCTGTGCCTGCCCGTTATTAGGGGCCGCCCTGTGCACCTGTGCCCGCCCCTAATCAGGGCCGGCCCCCTGCACCTGTGCCAGTCCCTAATTAAGGCTGAACCATTGCACTTGTGCCCGCCCCTAATTAGGGCTCGCCCTTGCACCTGTGACCGCCCCTAATTAGGGCCCGCTCCTTGCACCTGTGCCCGCCCCTAATTCGGGCACGCACCTTGCCCCAGTGCCCGACCCTAATTATGGCCCCCACCTTTAATCAGTCCCCGCCCCTTATTAGGGCTGGGCCCTGGAACCTGTGCCAGCCCCCAACTAGGGCACGCCCCTTGCACCTGTGCCCATCGTTAATTAGGGCCAGCCCCCTGCACCGGTTCCCGCCCCTCATTAGGGCCCTCCTCTTGCATCTGGGCCCGTTCCTCACCAGGGCCGGCCACCTGCACCTGTGCCGGCCCCTCATTAGGGCACGCCCCTTGCACCTGGGCCCGCCCCTAATTAGGGCCGGCCACCTGCACCTGTGCCAGTCCCTAAGTAGGGCCCCCTCCTTGCACCTATGCCCGCCCCCAACCAGGGCCGGCCCCCTGCACCTGAGCCCTCCCCTAAATAGGGCCGGCCCACTGCACTTGTGCCCGCCTCTAATTAGCGGCCCCCTTGCACCTGTACCCGCCCCTAATTAGGGCCAGACCCGAGGACCTCTGCCTGCCCCTAATTAGGGCCTGCCTCCTGCAGCAGTGCCCGCCCCCAATTATGGCCCGTTTCCTGCACTTGTGCCCGCCCCCAATTAGGGCCCTCCTCTGGGGCCCGTGCCCGCCCCCAATTAGGATCCGCCCCTTGCACCTGTGCCCGCCCCTAATTAGGGTCGGCCCCTTGCACCTGTTTCAGCCCCTAATTATGGCCGGCCCCCTGCACCTGTGCCAGTCCCTAATTAGGGCCCTCCTCTTGTACCTGTGCCTGCCCCTAACTAGGGCCCGCCCCTTGCACCTGTGCCGCCCCTCACTAGGGTCCGCCCCCTGCACCTATGTCCAGCCCTAATTAGGGTCCGCCCCCTGCACCTGTGCCGCCCCTAATTAGGGCCGGCCCCCTGCACCTGTGCCCGCCCTTCACCAGGGCCCGCCCCTTGCCCCTGTGCCCGTCCCTATTTAGGGCCGGCCGCTTGTACCTGTGCCCGCCCCTAATTAGGGCCCGCACCCTGCACCTGTGTCCGCCCCTAATTAGGGCCGGCCCCTTGCACATGTGCCCGCCCCGAATCAGGGCCGGCACCTTGCACCTGTGCCCGCCCCTAATTAGGATCCGCCTCTTGCACCTGTGCCCGCCCCTCATTAGGGCCCGCCCCGTGCACTTGTGCCCGCCCCTAATTAGGGCCGGCCGATTGCACCTGTGCCCGCCCCCAATTAGAGCCCAGCCCCTGCACCTGTGCCTGCCCCAACCAGGGCCGGCCCCCAGAACCTGTGCCCGCCCCTAATCAGGGCACGCCCCTTGCACATGTGCCAGCCCCGACCCGGGCCCGCACCTTGCATTGTACCCGCCCCTCACTAGGGGCCGGCCCCCAGAACCTGTGCCCGCCCATAATTAGGGTACGCCCCTTGCACCTGTGCCTGGCCCTAATTAGGGCCGTCCCCTTGCACCTGTGCCAGACTTGAATTAGGGACGGACACTTGCACCTGTACCCGCCCCTAATTAGGGTCTGCCCCTTGCTCCTGTGCCCGCCCCTAATTAGGGCCCGCCCCTGGCACCTGTGCCCGCCCCTAATCAGGGCCGGCCGCTTGCACCTGTGCCCGCCCCTAATTAGAGCACACCCCTTGCACCTGTGCCTGCCCCTAATTAGGTCCGGCCCCCGGAACCTGTGCTCGCCCCCCATCAGGGCACGCCCCTTGCACCTGTGCCAGCCCCGACCCGGGCCCGCACCTTGCACCTGTGCCCGCCCCTAACCAGGGCCGGCCGCTTGCACCTGTGCCAACCAGGAATTAGAGCCCCCAGCTTGCACGTGTGCCCGCCCCTAACCAGTGCCCGCACCTTGCACCGGTGCCGGCCCCTAATTAGGGCCGGCTCCCGGAACCTGTTCCCGCCCCCAATTAGGGTCCGCCCCTTGCACCTGTGCCCGCCCGTTATTAGGGGCCGCACCGTGCACCTGTGCCCGCCCCTAATTACAGCCCGGCCCATGCACCTGTGACCGACCCTAATCAGGGCCAGCCACTTACACCTGTGTCCGCCCCTAATCAAGGCCTGCCCCCTGTACGTGTGCCCGCCACTAACAAGGACCGGCCCCTTGCAACTGTGTCCGCACCCTAATTAGGGCCCGTCTCCTGCACCTGTGCCTGCCCCTAACCAGGGCCCGACTCCTGCACCCGTGCGAGCCCCTAATTAGGGCCCGTCTCCTGCACCTGTGCCCGCCCCTAATTAGGGCCGGCCCTTTGTACCTGTGCCCGCCCCAAATTAGGACCCGCTCCTTGCATCTGTGCCCGCCCCTAATTAGGGCCCGCCCCCTGATTCTGTGCCCGCCCCCAATTATGGCCCGCCTTCTGCACCTGTGCCCGCCCTCACTAGGGCCCGCCTCCTGCACCTGTGCCCGCCCCTAATTAGGGCCGGCCCCTTGCACCTGTGCCAGCCCCTAATTAGGGCCGCCCCCGCACCGGATCCCGCCCCCAATTAGGGCCCTCCTCCTTCACCTGTGCCCGTTCCTAATTATGGCCGGCCCCGTGCACCTGTGCCAGTCCCTACTCAAGGCCCTCCTCTTGTACCTGTGCCCTCCCCTCACTAGGGACCGTCCCTTGCACCTGTCCCCGCCACTAATTAGGGCCCGCCCCTTGAGTCTGTGCCCGCCCCTAATTAAAACTCGCCTCCTGCATCTGTGCTGGCCCCCAATGAGGGCCCGCCCCTTGCACCTGAGTCCGCCCCTAATTAGGGCCGGCCCCTTGCACCTGTGCCCGCCCCTAATTCGCGCCCGCCCCTTGCACCTGTGCTCGCCCCTAATTAGGGCACGCACCTTGCACCCTGACTCCGCCCCTAACTAGGGCCGGCCCCTTGCACCTGTGCCCGCCCCCACCCGCGCCCGCCCCTTGCACCTGTGCCCTCCCCTAATTAGGGACCGTCCCTTGCACCTGTTCCCGCCTCTAATTAGGGCCCGCCCCTTGAGTCTGTGCCCGCCCCTAATTAAAACTCGCCTCCTGCACCTGTGCTGGCCCCGACCAGGGCCCGCCCCTTGCACCCGAGTCCGCCCCTAATTAGGGCCGGCCCCTTGCACCTGTGCCCGCCCCTAACCCGCGCCCCGCCCCTTGCACCTGTGCCCGCCCCTAATTAGGGCACGCACCTTCCACATGTGCCCATCCCTCACTAGTGCCGGCCCCTTGCACCTGTGCCAGCCCCGAATTAGGGCCGGACACTTGCACCCGTGCCCGCCCCCAATTATGGCCGTCCCTTGCATCTGTGTCCGCCCCTAATTAGGGCCGGCACCTTGCACCTGTGCCCGCCCCCAATTTGGGCTGGCCCGCTGCACCCGTGCCCGCCCCTCCAAGGCCGGCCCCTTGCACCTGTTCCCGACTCTAACTAGGGCCCGGCCCATGCACTTGTGCCCAACTCTCCCCAGGGCCCGCCCCTCGCACCTGTGCCCGCTCCTAATTAGGTCCGGTCCCTTGTACCTGTGCCCGCTCCTAATTAGGCCCGACCCATGCACCTGTTTCCAACCCCTAACTAGGGCCCGGCCCATGCACCTGTGCCCGCCCCTCACCAGGGCCCGCCACTTGCACCTGTGCCCGCCCCTAACTTGGGCCTGGCACAGGCACCTGTGCCCGCCCCTAATTAGGGCCAGCCCCTTGCATCTGTGCCCGCTCCTCACTAGGACCGGCGCCTTGCACCTGTGTCCGTCTCTACTCAAGGCCCACCACTTGCACCTGTGCCCGCCCCTAATTAGGCCCCAGCATATGAACCTGCGCCCGCCCCTAACTAGGGCCGGCTCCTTGCACCTGTGCCGGCCCCTAATTAGGGCCCGGCCCATGTACTTGTTCCCAACCCTAATTAGGGCCGATAACTTGCACCTGTGCCTGGCCCTACTTAGGGCCCGCCACTTACACCAGTGTGGGCCCCCACCAGGGCCGTTCCCTCGGGACTGTGCCCGCCCCTAATTAGGACCCGCCCCCTGCACCTGTGCCTTGCCCTCATTAGGGCCGGGACCTGCACCTGCGCTTGCTCCTAATTAGTGCCCTCCCCTGCACCTGTTCCCACCCCCACTTTGAGCGGGGCCCTTGCACCTGTTCCCGCCCCTAACTTGGGCCCGCCCCTGTACATGTGCCTGCCCCGAATTAGGGTCGTCTCCCGGAACCTGTGGCCGCCCCTAATTAGGGCAAGCCCCTTTCACCTGTGACTGTCGCTCATCAGGGCCGGCCCCTTGCACCTGTGCCCGCCCCTAATTAGGGCTCGCCCCTTGTACCTGTGCCCGCCCCCTAATTAGGGCACGCCCCTTGCACCTGTGCCCGCCCGTTATTCAGGCTGGCCCCTTACACCTGTGCCAGCCAGGAATTAGGGCCCGCAGCTTGCACGTGTGCCCGCCCCTAATTGGGGCACGCACCTTGCACCGGTGCCAGCCCCTCGACCAGGGGCCGGGCCCCGGAACCTGTGCCCGCCCCTAATTAGGGCACGAACCTTCCACCTGTGCCCGTCCCTAATTAGTGCCGGCCCCTCGCACCTGTGCCAGCCCTGCTTTTCAGGGCCGGACACCTGCACCCGTGCCCGCCCCTAATTAGGGCCCGCCCCTTGTACATGTGCCTGCCCCGTACTAGGGCCGGGCCCCAGAACCTGTGCCCGCCCCGGACTAGGGCACACCCCTTGCACCTGTGCCCGCCCCGCACCAGGGTTCCCCCTTGCGTCTGTGACCGCCCCTAATTAAAACTCGCCTCCTGCACCTGTGCCGGCCCCTAATTAGGGCCCGCATCTTGCACCTGAGCCCGC
>CAKXYN010000549.1:0-71925 GCA_935064755.1 Tragelaphus eurycerus
ACAGGGTCAGGGTCTGGGGGATGGGGTCATCCAGTACACTGTGATTGTATGATGCCAGGTACAGTGTCTCTGGAGATGTGTCATCCTAGAGACTGTGAAATGGGACCCAAGGTGCAGGGTCTTGGGGGTGGGATAAGCCTCGAGATTCTGGATATGTGACCAAAGGTGAAGGTTATGGGGAGAGTCTCACCCAAGTATTGTGGACATATGACCCTAGATATATGGTCAGTGAGATGGGGTCACCCTGGAGACTGTGAATATGTTACCTCTGGTTCAGGTTCTGGGAGGGGTTTACCCTGGAGACTGTGGTTTTGAGAACCCAGAGGCAAGGTCTGTAAGGTTAGATCACCTCAAGACTATGGTCCTGATACTGCAGACCAGGGTCAGTGAGGTTGGTTCACCCTGCAAAATGTGAATGTGTGACTCCAAGTATACAATCTGGGGACGATTGTCGCCCTGGAGACTTTGGACATGGACACCAGGTCCAGGGTCTGGCAGGGGGGTGTCACACTGGAGACTGTGGACATATGACCCCAGGTACAAGATCTGGGAAATGGCAGCACCCCACAGACTATGGAGATGTGACACCAGGTACTGGGTCTGAGAGAATGCACACAGTATAGCCTAGATATGTGACCCGAAATACAGAGCCTGGGAGTGGTCACCCTTAGGACTGAAGACATGTGATCTCAGTAACAGGATCTGGGATGTTGTCACCCTGGAAACTATAGACATGTAACACCAGCATATGGCCTGGTAGGGGAGCTCACAATGGAAACTGTGGCCGTCTCATCCCAGTTGCTTGGACTAATGTGGTAGTGTCACCCTGAACTCTGTGGACTATTTCCACAGATATGAGTCAGGGGGGTGGGGTGTCACCCTGGAGACTGGAAATGTGACCAAAGTTTCAAAGTCTGGGTGTGCTGATCACCATGGAGACTATGTACATGTGGCCAGATGGAAAAGTTCTGGTGAGGTGGGGTCACCATGGATAAAGTGGACATGTGACCCCAGGTGTAGGGTCTGGCAGAGGCAGTTACCCTGGAAACTGGAAATGTGACCCCAGGTACAGGATCTGGGCAAGGTGTCACCAAGGAGAATGTGGACATTTGACCCCAGGTGCTTGTATTCCAAAGGGGTGACCCTTTAGCCTGTGGATGTGTGACCTCAGGTGAAAGGTCTGGGAGTAAGGGTCACCCTGGACTGTGGTCATCTAACACGGTGTTCAGGGTCTGGAGAGAGGGCTCTCCATGAAGACTGTGGACACGTAACCCCAGGTGCAGGTTATGTGAGGATATTTCTCCCTGGAGAAAGTTGACAGGAGACCAAAATGCAGTGTATGGGGTAGAGGCTGACCCTAGAGCCTGTGGATGTGTAAAGCCAGGTGAAGTGTCTTGGAGGTGGGGTCACCATGGAGACTGTGGACATGTGAACCCTGGTGCAGGGTCTGGGAGAGTGTTCACTCTGGAGACTATGAACATGTGACCCTATGAATAGTGTCTATGAAGGGGTTCATCAGGGAAACTGTGGCAATGTGACACCCTGTAAAGGATCTGATGTGGGGTGTGAACATGGAGACTGTGGTCATATAACCCCTGATGCTGGGGAGAAAGGCGTCACCCTGGAAACTGTGGGTGTGTGATCCAAAGTGCATGATCTGAGAGTGGTTCAGCATGGAGAATATGGACATGAAATTCCAGGGATAGTGTCTTGAAGGTGGGGTTGTGTGCAAGTGTTTCTGGTTGCTGGGTCTGGGTGGTGGGCTCACCCTGAGGACTATGAATGTGTGACCCAAAATGCAGGGTCTGGGGAGGGTGCTCTCCCTGCACACCCTATGATGTGTGATCCCAGATACAGGGTCTGGGATGTGGGATCACACTGGGGATTGTGGATTGTTACATCAGGTGAATGGTCTGGGAGGGGGTTGCCTTGAAGACTCTGGACATGTTACCCTAAGTGCAGGGACTGGAAGGTGGTGTCACAGGACATTGTGGTCATGAGACCTCAGGTACAGAGTCTGGATGTTTGCTCATACTAGAGACAGTGGACATGTGATGCCATGTATGTGGTCTGGGAGGGATTGACCCTGGATACTGCAGAAATTTGACCCCAGGTAGAGGATCAAGTGGGGAATACCCTGGAGACTGTTTATGTGTGAACCCATGTGCAGTTTCTAGGAGGTGGAGTCACACTTCAGACTGTAGAAATGTATCCCTGGTCCAAGGTGGGGGAGGGGGATCCCCCTGGATCTTGTGGACATGGGACATTAGGTGCAGGGTTTGGGAGGAGATGTCACACTGGGCACTGTGGCCATGTGACACCAGGTACATAGTCTGGAGGTAGTCTCATCCTGGATACCGTTTATGTGTGACCCCAGGTGCAGGATCTGGTAGTTGGGTCACCCTTTAGACCCTAGACATGCAACCCCAGGTACAGGTTCTGGGAAATGGGGTTACCCTGTGGCCAGTGGACATGTGACCCAAGGTCCCAGGTCTGGGGATGGGTCACACCAAGGAGACTGTGGATGTGTGACCACACATACAGACTCTGGGAATGTGTCACCCAGATTAACATGGACTTGTGAACCTGGTAAGGAGTAGTCAATCTGGAGACTGTGGACATGTGAATCCAAGTGTGGGGTATGAGCGGTGCCAACAAGAATTTTGACATGTGACCCCAGGTGCAGGTACTTCAAAGCAGTCAACATGGAGCCTGTGGATGAGTGAACACAGACAAGTATCTCGGAGGTGAGGTGACCCTTGAGACTGAACTTGCAAATCCAGGATGCAGGGTCTTGAGGTGGGTTCACTTTGGAAACTGTGGATATGTGACCTCAGGTTCAGGGTCTTGGAGGACATTCCAAGGACATTCCACAGACATTCCACATTCAGAATGTGGACTTGTGATCCCACATACAGGGTCTGCAAAGGTGTTCACCAGGGAGACTGTGGTCATGTGACACCTGGTATAGTATCTGAAGAGGGATACTCGACTCGAATGGAGACTGGACTTCCCTGCCGCCACAGGAGAGGCTCCCTGAATTCCCCGTCGTAACATGAGAGAAACACCACATGTGGCGACAGAGCTCAAGACAAACCACGAGATTGCCCCGTCATCTTGTGCTGAGAGCCTTCTTTTCCTGCAAGACCTAGAGAGCAATCCTGAGCCCCTCTCAGAATTTCACAGGAGACTTGACTCTCTTTAGACCATCAATGGGCTCCAAGATATAGCCGTCGCAACTCGAGAGAAGAGCGGAGTTCTTTGCTTCAACTCAAGACGAGGCCTGACTCCACGGGTGAACTTTGAATGCAACACCAAAATCACTGTCGCCACTGGAGATGAATATGTAATTTCTGGACAGAAGCGTAGATTACGTCTATTTGGGCTGCAATAACTTGAGAGCAAACCCCAGACACCCTGGCAATGCAAATGGAGAATGAACTTCCCTGGGGCAAAACCAGAGGCTCCCTTAATTCTGAGTCATAATTCGAAATTCTGACCGCATCTCGAGAAAAACGACAAAGTTCCCCCATCATCGAGAGATGAGTCCCTTTCCCCCTACAGTACTCTAGATAAATCCCACTTTCCCTCTAGAAGTTCGATACGGTACTTGACAATCTTGATGCAACTCGAAAAGTTCCCTGACATACCCGTTTCATTCAAGAGTATCAACGAATTTCCAGGCACAACTTAATCTGAGCCCTGTCTCCATTCCTGATCTCGACACAAAGGTCAATTCCTCTGCTTTTTATGAAAAGGGATCCCAATGATCCTGTCTCAACTCAGGAAGAGACCGGACTCAGATTGAAACACAGGATGAAGCCTCATGGTTCGTGACACATTCCGAAAGACACCAACTCCCACGTCCAATCAAGAGAAGTCCCGATGCCTGGGAACATTTTCCAATGGAACCCCGAGGATGAAGTCACCACACGAAGGGGCACTGACACCCTGGGTGTATCTTCCCGAAAGATCCGCTGGTTCCAAGGACAACTTGACAAGTGGCCTGACACACCATGAATACCACGAGAGGCAAGCAGAGTTCCATGTCTCCACACAAGGCGAGGCCTAACTCCCTGTTCAAAACCCCCAAAGACCCTGAGATCGAGGTCAGAATAGGAGAGGAAGCCTGAGATTCCCACCTCACCTCCAGATGAGGCCTTCTTCCATGGCACTGAACCCAGGGGAATCCCAAGACAACCCTTTCAACTACACAGTATTCCCCCTTCTCATAGGCACCAAGGGAAGCTGCCTGATGTCACCGTCACAAGCCCAGGGAACCTAGGGATTCTTACAGCAACTCGAGAAACACCTCGAGATATCCCCTTCAACATGTCTTGAAGCCCGATTCCCCTGCCATGACTCGAGAGCCTTCTCGGGCCCTCCTCACCACTCAAATGGGGATTGGACTACCCTGGGGGCACAAGAGAGGCTCATTGAGTTCCCCGTCGTAGCTCGAAAGAAACGCCACAAGTCGAGCCACAGCTGGAGAAACCACCAGGAGATTCCCCGGACCTCGCCAGATGAGACCCTTCTTTTCCTGCAGGGCCTAGAGAGCAACCCCAAGTCCTCTCTCAAAACTCAACAGAAGGCTTTATTCGCACCCCCCCTTTTTTTTTTTTTTTTTTTTAACACAATGGGCTTCAAGATCTAGCCTTGACAAATCGAGAGGAGAGGAGAGATCTTTGCTTGAACTAGAGGCGAGGCCTGACTGCCCGGCTGAAGCTTGAATGCAAGCACGAGATACCTAGCACCCCTGAAGGGGAACACGGAGTTTCTGGACACACGCATAGAAGATTGGAAGAGGTCTTTTTGCACTGCAGCAACTCGAGAGCAATCCCCAGCTCTCCCACGCCATTTTGAACAGAGATTGGTCTTCCATGAGGCCACAGGAGAGGCTCCTTGAGTTCCGGGTCGTAATTCAAGAATCCCGCTGTAAGTCGAGAACAACCTCGTGGTTGCCCAGTCATCGCCAGATGAGGCCCTTTCCCGCTTCAGCGTCTTGAGAGAAATCCCACGAACCAACTGGATCATCGAAATGGACCTTGAGAGCCTTGAGGAAACTTCAAATGTGGCCCAACATACCGGTCTCATAGGAGAGGAACACTGAGGTTCCCGGCACAACTTCCTCTGAGCCCCTTCTTCCCTCCTGATCTTGACATGAGGGTCGAACCCCCTGCTTTGTCTTGAAAGGGAAACCGATCTTCTAGTCCCACCTCAGGAGGAGGCCGGTCTCACTTGGAAACTCTAGAGGAAGCCTCGTTTGTCGTGCCACAGTCTGAAAGACACCGATTTTCCAGTCCACTCAAGAGAAGTCCTGATGCCTGGGCACCTTTTCCAATGGAACCCTTAGGATTAGGTCACCATACGAAGGGGCACTGACTCCCTGGGTGCATCATCCCGAAAGAGCCGCTGGTTCCAAGGACAGCTAGACAAGTGGACTGACACCCCATGAACACCTCGAGAGGCAAGCTGAGTTCCATGCCTCCACACAAGGCAAGGCCTAACTCCCGGTACAAAACACCCAAAGGTCACGAGATCGATGTCAGAACAGGAGAGGAAGCTTGAGATTCCCGCCTCACCTCCATATGAGGCCCTCTTCCATGGCAATGAACCCAGGGGAGTCCCAAGAAAACCTTCTCAACTGCACAGTATTCCGCCTTCTCATAGGCACCAAGGGAAGCTGCCAAAGGTCACAGTCACAAGCCCAGGGAACCTAGGGATTCTTACAGCAACTCGAGAAACACCTCGAGATACCCCCTTCAACACACCCTGAAGCCCGATTCCCCTGCCGTGACTCGAGAGCCATCCTGGGCCCTCCTCGCTACTTGAATGGGGACTGGACTTCCCTGGGGACACAAGAGAGGCTCCCTGAATTCCCCGACATAGCTTGAGAGAAACGCCACACGTCGAGCCACAGCTCCAGAAAACACCATGAGATTCCCCCGACATCGCCACATGAGGCCATTCTTTTCCTGCAGGGCCTAGAGGGCAACCCCGTATCCTCTCTCTAAACTCCACAGAAGGCTGGATTCCTTTTTTTTTTTTTTTTTTTTAACACAATGGGCTTCAAGAGCTAACCTTGGCCACCCAAGAGGAGAGGGGAGTTCTTTGTTTCAACTCGAGACGAGGCCTGAATCCCCGGCTGAAGCTTGAATGCAACCCCACGATACCTAGCACCCCTGAAAAGAGGAACTCGGTGTTTCTGGACACACTCCCAGAAGACTAGAAGAGGTCTCTTTGCCCTGCATCAACTCGAGAGCAATCCCCAGCTCTCCCCTGCCATTTTGAGTGGATATTGGTCTTCCCTGGGGCCACACGAGAGGCTCCTTGAGTTCCCCATCGAAACTCGAGAATCCCGCCCTAAGTCAAGAATTAACACGTGGTTGCCCAGTCATCACAAGATGAGGCCCTTTCCCACTGCAGCGTGTTGAGAGAAATCCCACGAACCCACTGCATCATCCAAACGGAACTAGACAGCCTTGAGGAAACTTCACATGTGGCCCAACATACTGGTCTCATTGGAGAGGAACACCGAAGTTCCAGGCAAAACTTCCTCTGAGCCCCTTCTTCCCTCCTGATCTCGACATGAGGGTGGATCCCTATGCTTTGTCTGGAAAGGGACACCTACCTTCCAGTCCCACCTCAGTAGGAGGCGGGTCTCACTTGGAAACTCAAGAGGAAGCCTCGTGTTTCTTGCCACATTTGGAAAGACACCGATTTCCCCGTCCACTCAAGAGAAGTCCCAATGCCTGCGAATCTTTTCCAATGGAATCCCTAGGATATAGTTACAACACGAAGGGGCACTGACACCCTGGGTGCATCCTCCGAATGAGCACTGGTTCCATGGACAACTCAATAAGTGGCCTGACACCCCATGAACAACTCAAGAGGCAAGCGGAGTTCCATGCCTCCACACAAGACAAGGCCTAACTCCCTGTTCAAAACCCTCAAAGAACCGGAGATCGATGTCAGAACAGGACAGGAAGCCTGACATTCCTGCCTCACCACCAGATGAGGCCCTCTTCCATGGCTCTGAACTCAGGGGAGTCCCAAGACAACCCTCTCAACTGCACAGTATTCCCCCTTCTCATAGACACCAAGAGAAGCTGCCAGAGGGCACAGTCACAAGCAAAGGGAACCTAGGGATTCTTACAGCAACTCGAGAAACACCTCGAGATACCCCCTTCAACACGTCTTGAAGCCCGATTCTCCTGCCGTGACTCAAGAGCCATCCCGGGCCCTCCTTACAACTCGAATGGGGACTGGACTTCTCTGGGGACACAAGAGAGGCTCCCTGAGTGCCCCATCGTACCTCGAGAGAAACGCCACACATCGAGCTGCAGCTTCAAGAAAACACCATAAGATTCCCCCGACATCGCCAGATGAGGCCCTTCTTTCCTGCAGGGCCCAAAGAGAAACCCTGAGTCCCCTCTCAAAACGGCTCAGAAGGATAGATTTCTTTTTTTTTTTTTTTTTTTTTTAACACAATGGGCTTCAAGAGCTAGCCTTGGCCACTCGAGAGGAGAGGGGAGTTCTTTGTTTCAACTCGAGACGAGGACTGACTCCCCGGCTGAAGCTTGAATGCAACCCCGAGATCCCTAGCGCCCCTGAAGGGAATCACGGAGTTTCTGGACACACGCCTAGAAGACTAGAAGATGTTCTCTTTGCCCTGCAGTGACTCGAGAGCAATCCCCAGCTCTCACATGCTACTTTGAATGGAGACTGGTCTTCCCTGGGGCCACACAAGAGGCTCCCTGAGTTCCGGGTCGTAACACGAGAATCCCGCCATAAGTTAATAACAGCCACATGGTTGACCAGTCAGTGCTAGATGAGATCCTTTCCGGCTGAAGCGTGTTGAGAGAAATACCATGAACCCACTGGATCATCGAAACAGACCTTAGAGAGCCTTGAGGTAAACTTCATATGTGGCCCAACATAACGGTCTCATTAGAGAGGAACATCGAGGATCCCAGCACAACTTCCTCTGAGGCCCTTCTTCCCTCCTGATCTTGATATGAGGGTCGATCCCCCTGCTTTATCTGGAAAGGGATCTACACCTTCCTGTCCCACCTCAGAAGGAGGCCGGTCACACTTGGAAATTCTAGAGGAAGCCTCATGGGTCCTGCCAAATTCCAGGAGACACCGATTTCCCCATCCACTCAAGAGAAGTCCCGATGCATACGAACCATTTCCAAAGGAACCTCGAGGATGAAGTCACCACACGAAGGGGCACTGACACCCTGGGTGCATCCTCCTGAAAGAGCCTCTGGTTCTAAGGACAACTTGAAAAGTGGCCTGACAACCCATGAACACCTCGAGAGGCAAGCGGAGTTCCATGCCTCCACACAAGGTGAGGCCTAACTCCCTGTTACAAAACCCCCAAAGACCCCGAGGTTGATGTAAGAGCAGGAGAGGAAGCCTGAGATTCCTGCCTCACCTCCAGATGAGGCCCTCTTCCATGCCACTGAACCCAGGGGAATCCCAAAACAACCCTCTCAACTGCACAGTATTCCCCCTTCTCATAGGCACAAAGTGAAGCTGCCAGAGGTCACCGTGACAAGCCCAGGGAACCTAGGGATTCTTAGAGCAAGTCGAGAAACACCTCGAGATACCCCCTTCAATACGTCTTGAAGCCCGATTCCCCTGCCGTGACTCGAGAGCCATCCCGGGCCCTCCTTGCTACTCGAATGGGGACTGGACTTCTCTGGGGACACAGAGAGGCTCCCTGAATGCCCCATCGTACCTCGAGAGAAATGACACACGTCGAGCCGCAACTCAAGACAACACCATGAGATTTGCCCGACATCGCCACATGAGGCCCTTCTTTTCCTGCAGGGCCCAGAGAGAAACCCTGAGTCCTCTCTCAAAACTCCTCAGAAGGCATGATTTCCTTTTTTTTTTTTTTTTTTTTTAACGGAATGGGGTTCAAGAGCTAGCCTTGGCCACTCGAGAGGAGAGGGGAGTTCTTTGTTTTAACTCGAGATGAGGCCTGACTCCCTGGCTGCAGCTTGAATGCAACCCTGAAATCCCTAGTGCCCCTGAAGGGGAACACGGAGTTTCTGGACACACGCCTAGAAGTCTAGAAGTGTTCTCTTTGTCCTGCAGTGATTCGAAACCAATCCCCAGCTCTCCGATACCACTTTGCATGGGGACTGTTCTTCCCTTGGCCCACACAAGAGACTCCCTGAGTTCCGGGTCGTAACTCGAGAATCCCACCCTATGTCGAGAATAACCACGTGCTTGACCAGTCAGCGCCAGAGGAGAACATTTCCTGCTGCAGCGTGTTGAAGGAAATACCATGAACCCACTGGATCATCGAAACGGAATTAGACAGCCTTGAGGAAACTTTAAATGTGGCCCAACATATTGGTCTCATTGGAGAAGAACATCGAGGTTCCTGGCACAACTTCCTCTGAGCCCCTTCTTCCCTCCTCATCTCGACATGAGGATCGATCCCCCTGCTTTGTCTGGAAAGGGATGGGAACTTCCAGTCCCACCTCAGGAGGAGGCCGGCCTCACTTGAAAATTCTAGAGGAAGCCTCGAGTTTCATGCCACATTCCAAAAGACACCGATTTCACCATCCACTCAAGAGAAGTCCCGATGCCTACGCACCATTTCCAATGGAACCTCGAGGATGAAGTCACCACACGAAGGGGCACTGACACCCTGGGTGCATCCTCCCGAAAGAGCCTGTGGTTCTAAGGACAACTCAACAAGTGGCCAGACAACCCATGAATACCTCGAGAGGCAAGAGGAGTTCCATGCCTCCACACAAGGCAAGGCCTAACTCCCTGTACAAAACCCCCAAAGACCCCGAGGTTGATGTAAGAACAGGAGAGGAAGCCTGAGATTCCCACCTCACATCCAGATGAGGCCCTCTTCCATAGCACTGAACCCAGGGGAATCCTAAGACAATCCTCTCAACTGCACAGGATACCCCATTCTCATAGGCAAAAAGGGAGGCTGCCAGAGGTCACCGTGACAAGCCCAGGGAACATAGGGATTCTTAGGGCAACTCGAGAAACACCTCGAGATACCCCCTTCAACACGTCTTGAAGCCCGATTCCCCTGCTGTGACTCGAGAGCCATCTCGGGCCCTCCTCGCTACTCGAATGGGGACTGGACTTCCCTGGGGACACAAGAGAGACTCCCTGAGTTCCCTGTCATAGCTCGAGAGCCACACGTCGAGCCACAGCTCGAGAAAACACGATGAGATTCCCCCGACATCGCGAGATGAGGCCCTTCTTTTCCTGCAGGGCCTAGAGGCCGCCTCTAAAATCTCGAGAGCAAGCTTGATTCCTTTTTTTTTTTAACACGATGGGTTTCAAGACCTAGCCTTGGAAATTTGAGAGAAGAGGGGAGTTCTTTGCTTCAACTTGAGATGAGTCCTGACTCCCCGGCTGAAGCTTGAATGCAACCCTGAGATCACTAGCGCCCCTGAAGGGGAACACGGAGTTTCTGGACACATGCCTAAAGTCTAGAAGAGGTCACTTTGCCCTGCAGCGACTAGCTCTCCCAAGCCATTTTGAATGGAGATTGGTCTTCCCTGGGACGATGCTAGAGGCTCCCTGAGTTCCCCGTTTTAGCTCGAGAGAAACGCCACACTTGCAGCTGCAGTTCGAGAAATCACCATGTGATTTCCCCAACATTGAAGGATGAGACCCTTCTTTTCCTGCAGGGCCTAGAGAGCAACACCGAATCCTCTCTCAAAACTCCACAGAAGGCTTGATTTCCTTTTTTTTTTTTTTTTTTTTTTAACACAATGGGCTTTGAGAGCTAGCCTTGGCCACTCGAGTGGAGAGGGGAGTTCTTTGTTTCAACTCGAGACGAGGCCTGACTCCCAGGATGAACTTGAATGCAACCTCGAGATCCGTAGCGCCCCTGAAGGGGAACACAGAGTTTCTGGAGACACGCCTAGAAGATTCGAAGAAGTCTCTTGGCCCTGAAGTGACTCTACACCAATCCCCACCTCTCCCACACCATTTTGAATAGAGATTGGTCTTTGCTGGCACCACATGAAAGGCTCCCTGAGTTCCCCGTTGTAACTCGAGATCCCGCCATAAGTCAAGAAAAACAACGTGGTTGCCCAATCACCGCCAGATTAGGCCCTTTCCCGCTGCAGCTTCTTGAGAGACAAATCACGAACCCACTGGATCATGGAAATGGAACTAGACAGCCTTGATGAAACTTCACATGTGGCCCAACATACCGGTCTCATTGGAGAGGATCACTGAGGTTCTTTGCACAACTTCCTCTGAGACCCTTCTTCCCTCCTGATCTCGACATGAGGGTCGAACTCCCTGCTTTGTCTGGAAAGGGATCCCGACCTTCCAGTCCCAACTCAGGTGGAGGCCGGTCTCACTTGCAAAGTCAAGAGGAAGCCTCGTGGGTCGTACCACATTCCGAAAGACACCGATTTCCTGGTCCACTAAAGAGAAGTCCCGATGCCTGGTCACCTTTTCTGATGGAACCCCGAGGATGAAGTAACCACACGAAGGGGCACTGACACCCTGGGTGCATCCTCCCGAAAGAGCAGCTGGTTCCAAGGACAACTCGACAAGTGGCCTGACACCCCATGAACACCACAAGAGGCAAGCGAAGTTCCATGCCTCCACACAAGACGAGGCCTAATTCCCTCTTCCAAACCCCCAAAGATGCTGAGATCAATGTCAGAACAGGAGAGGAAAGCTGAGATTCCCTCCTCATCTGCAGATGAGGCACTCTTCCATGGCACTGAACCCAGGGGAGCCCCAAAACAACCTTTTCAACTGCACAGTATTCCCCCTTCTCTTAGGCACCAAGGGAAGCTGCCAGAGGTAACGGCACAAGACCAGGAAACATAGGGATTTTTGCAGCAACTCGAGAAACACCTCGAGATACCCCCTTCAACACGTCTTGAAGCCCGATTCCCCTGCCATGACTTGAGAGCCATCCCGGGCCCTCCTCGCTACTCGAATGGGGACTGGACTTCCCATGGGAACACAAGAGAGCCTCCCTGAGTTCCACATCGTAGCTCAAGAAAAACGCCACACGGCGAGCCGCAGCTCCAGAAATCACCATGAGATTCCCCTGACATCGCCACATGAGGCCATTCTTTTCCTCCAGGGCCTAGAGAGCAACCCTGAATCTTCTCTCAAAACTCCACAGAAGGCTTGATTCCTTTTTTTTTTTTTTTAACACAATGGGCTTAAAGAGCTAGCCTTGGCCACTTGAGAGGAGACGGGAGTTCTTTGTTTCATCTGGAGACAAGGCATTACTCCCTGGCTGAAGCTTGAATGCAACCCCGAGATACCTAGCACCCCTAAAGTGGAACACGGAGTTTCTGGAAACACGCCTATAAGACTAGAAGTGGTCTCTTTCTCCTGCAGCGACTCGAGAGCAATCCCCAGCTCTTTCACACCATTTGGAAAGGAGATTGGTCTTCCCTGGGGCCACACGAGAGGCTCCCTGAGTTACGGGTCGTAACTCGAGAATCCCGCCGAAAGAAGGGAATAACCACGTGGTTGCCCAGTCATTGCCAGATGAGGCCATTTCCCGCTCTTCGTGTTGAGAGAAATCCCACGAACCCACTGGATCTTCGAAACGAAACTAGACAGCCTTGAGGAAACTTCAAATGTGGCCCAACATACCGGTCTCATTGGAGAGGAACACTGAGGTTCCCGGCACAACTTCCTCTGAGCCCCTTCTTCAGTCCTGATCTCGAAATGTGGGTCGCTCGCCCTGCTATGCCTGGAAAGGGATCCCGACCTTCCAGTCCCAGGTCAGGTGGAGGCTGGTCTCACTTGGACACTCGAGAGGAAGCCTCGTGGTTCGTGCTACATTCCGAAAGACACCGATTCCCCGTCCACTCAAGAGAAGACCAGATGCCTGGGCACCTTTTCCAACGGAACTCTGAGGATGAAGTCACGACACGAAGGGGCACTGACACTCTACGTGCATACTCACGAAAGAGCCTCTCGTTCCAAAAACAACTCGACAAGTTGCCTGACACCCCATGAACACCTCGAGAGGCAAGCTGAGTTCCATGCATCCACACAAGGCGAGGCCTAATTCCCTGTTCCAAACACACAAAGACACTGAGATCAGTGTCAGAACAGGAGAGAAAGCCTGAGATTCTCGCCTCACCACCAGATGGGGCACTCTTCCATTGCACTGAACCCAGGGGAGTCCCAAGACAACCTTCTCAACTGCACAGTATTCCCCCTTCTTTTAGGCACCAAGGTAAGCTGCCAGAGGTACAGGCACAAGCCCAGGGGACCTAGGGATTCTTACAGCAACTCGAGAAACACCTCGAGATACCCCCTTCAAAACGTCTTGAAGCCCAATTCCCCTGCCGTGACTCGAGAGCCATCCCGGGCCCTCTTCGCTACTCGAATGGGGACTGGACTTCCCATGGGAACACAAGAGAGCCTCCCTGAGTTCCCTGTCGTAGCTCGAGAAAAACGCCACACATCGAGCCGCAGTTCGAGAAAACACGGAGAGATTCCCCCGACATCGCCACATGAGGCCCTTCTTTTCCTGCAGGGCCTAGAGAGCAACCCTGAATCCTCTCTCAAAACTCCACAGAAGGCTTGATTCCATTTTTTTTTAACACAATGGGCTTCAAGAGCTAGCCCTGGTCACTCGAGAGGAGACGGGAGTTCTTTGTTTCAGTTTGAGAGGAGGCCTGACTACCCAGCTGAAGCTTGAATGTAACCCTGAGATCCCTAGCGACCCTGAAGGGGAACACGGACTTTCTGGACACAGGCCTAGAAGACTAGAAGAGGTCTCTTTGTCCTGCAGTGACTCGAGAGCAATTCCCAGCTCTTCCACACCATTCTGAATGGAGATTGGTCTTCCCTGGGGCTAAACGAGAGGCTCCCTGAGTTCTGAGTCATAACTCGAGAATCCCGCCGTAAGAAGAGAATAATCACGTGGTTGCCCAGTCATTGCCAGATGAGGCCATTTCCCGCTGCAGGGTGTTGAGAGAAATCCCACAAACCCACTGGATCATCGAAACGGAAGTAGACAGCCTTGAGAAAACTTGAAATGTGGCCCAACCTACCGGTCTCATTGGAGAGGAACACCGAGGTTCCCAGCACAACTTCCTATGAGCCCCTTCTTCCCTCCTGATCCTCACATGTGGGTCGATCCGTCTGCTTTTCTTGGAAAGGGATCCAGACCTTCCAGTCCCACCTCAGGAGGAGGACGGTTTCACTTGGAATCGCGAGAGGAAGCCTCGTCATTCGTGCCACAATGTGAAAGACACCGATTTCCCTGTCCACTTAAGAGAAGTCCCGATGAATGCGCACCTTTTCCAAAGGAACCCCGAGGATGAAGTCACCACACGAAGGGGCACTGACACCCTGGGTGCATCCTCCTGAAAGAGCACCTGGTTCCAAGGACAACTCGACAAGTGGCCTGGCACCCCATGAACACCTTGAGAGGCAAGCGGAGTTCCATGCCTCCACACAAGGCGAGGCGTAACTCCCTGTTCCAAACCCCCAAAGACCCCGAGATTGATGTCAGAACAGGAGAGGAAGCCTGAGATTTCTGCCTCACCTCCAGATGAGGCCCTCTTCCATGGCACTGAACCCAGGGGAATCCCAAAATAACCCTCTCAACTGCACAGTATTCCCCTTCTCATAGGCACAAAGGGAAGTGGCCAGAGTTCACTGTCATAAGCCCAGGGAACCTAGGGATTCTTACAGAAACTGGAGAAACAACTCGAGATACCCCCTTCACACGTCTTGAAGCCCGATTCCCCTGCCATGATGCGAAAGCCATCCCGGGCCCTCCTCGCTACTCGAATGAGGATTGGAATTCCCTGGGGACACAAGAGAGGCTCCCTGAGTTCGCCGTCATAGCTCAAGAGAAATGCCACACTTTGAGCCGCAGCTCGAGAGAACATAATGAGATTCCCCCGACATCGCCACATGAGGCCCTTCTTTTCCTGCAGGGCCTAAAGAGGAACATGGAGTCCTCTCTCAAAACTCCACGGAAGGCTTAATTCACTTTTTTTTTTTTTTTTTTTTTACCCAATGGGCTTCAAGAGCTAGCCTTGGCCACTTGAGAGGAGAGGAAATTCTTTGTTTCAGCTCGAGACGATGCATGACTCCCCGGCTGAAGCTTGAATGCAACCTCGAGATCCCTAGCGCACCTGAAGGGGAACATGGAGATTCTGGACACACGCCTAGAAGACGAGAAGAGGTCTCTTTGCCCATCAGCGACTCGAGAGCAATCCCCAGCTCTCCCACGCCATTTTGAATGGAGATTGGTTTTCCCTGGGGCCACACGAGAGGCTCCCTGAATTCTGGGTCATAACTCGAGAATCCCGCCGTAAGACGAGAATAACCACGTGGATGCCCAGTCATCGCCAGAAGAGGCCATTACCCACTCAGCGTGTTGAGAGAAATCCCACGAACCCACTGGATCATCGAAACGGAAATAGACAGCCTTGAGGAAACTTCAAATGTGGCCCAACACACCAGTCTCATTGGAGAGGAACACCGAGTTTCCCGGCACAACTTCCTCTGAATCCATTCTTCGCTCCTGATCTCAAAATGTGAGTCACTCCCCCTGATTTGCCTGGAAAGGGATCCTGACCTTCAAGTCCCACGTCAGGTGTAGTCCGGTCTCACTTGGACACTCGAGAGGAAGCCTCGTGGTTCATGCTACATTCCAAAAGACACCCATTTCCCTGTCCACTCAGGAGAAGTCCCGATGCCTGCGCACCTTTTCCAATGGAACACCGAGGATGAAGTCACCACACGAAGGGATACTGACACTCTGCGTGCATCCTCACGAAAGAGCCTCTGGTTCCAAGGACAACTCGACAAGTGGCCTGACACCCCATGAACACCTCGAAAGGCAAGAGGAGTTCCATGCCTCCACACAAGGCGAGGCCTAACTCCCTGTTCAAAACCCCCAAAGACCCCGAGATTGATGTTAGAACAGGAGAGGAAGGCCGAGATTCCCCCCTCACCTCGAGATGAGGCCCTCTTCCATGGCACTGAACCCAGGGGAATCCGAAGACAACCCTCTCCACTGCCGAGTATTCCCCCTTCACATAGGCACCAAGGGAAGCTGCCAGAGGTCACCGTCACAAGCCCAGGGAACCTAGGGATTCTTACAGCAACTCAAGAAACACCTCGAGATACCCCCATCAACACGTCTTGAAGCACAATTCCACTGACGTGACTCGAGAGCCTTCTGGGCCCTCCTCGCTACTCCAATGGGGACTGGACTTCCCATGGGGACACAAGAGAGGCTCCCTGAGTTCCCCGTCATAGCTCGAGAAAAATACCACACGGTGAGCCACAGCTCGAGAAAACACGATGAGATTCCCCCGACATCGGGAGATGAGGCCCTTCTTTTCCTGCAGGGCCTAGAGAGCAACCCCGAGTCCTCTCTAAAAACTCCACAGAAGGCTTAATTCCTTTTTTTTTTAAACATTATGGGTTTCAAGATCTAGCCTTGGAAATTTGAGAGGAGAGGGGAGTTCTTTGCTTCAACTCGAGACAAGGCCTGACTCCCTGGCTGAAGCTTGATTGCAACCCCGAGATCCCTAGAGCCCCTGAAGGGGAACACGGAGTTTCTGGACATATGCCTAAAGACTAGAAGAGGTCACTTTGCCCTGCAGTGACTTGAGAGCAATCCCCAGCTCTCCCAAGCCATTTTGAATGGAGATTGGTCTTCCCTGGGACAACAGTAGAGGCTCCCTGAGTTCCCCGTCATAGCTCGAGAGAAACGCCACAGGTGTAGCCGCAGTTCGGGAAATCACCATGAGATTTCCCCGACATCGACAGATGAGGCCTTCTTTTCTTGCAGGGCCTAGAGAGCAACTCCGAGTCCTCTCTCAAAACTCCACAGAAGGCTTGATTTCCTTCTTCTTCTTCTTCTTTTTTTTTTTTTTTTTTTTTAACACAGTGGGCTTCGAGAGCTAGCCTTGGCAACTCGAGTGGAGAGGGGAGTTCTTTGTTTCAACTCGGGACGAGGCCTGACTCCCAGGCTGAAGCTTGAATGCAACCCCGAGATCCATAGCGCCCCTGAAGGGGAACACGGAGTTTCTAGACACACGCCTAGAAGACTAGAAGAAGTCTCTTGGCCCTGCAGCTAGTCTAGACCAATCCCCACCTCTCCCACGCCATTTTGAATGGAGATTGGTCTTGGCTGGCGCCACACTAGAGGCTCGATGAGTTCCCCGTTGTAACTTGAGATCCCGCTGTAAGTCGAGAAAAACAACGTGGTTGCCCAGTCATCACCAGATGAGGCCCTTTTTCGCTGCAGCTTCTTGAGAGAAAAATCACGAACCCACTGGATCATGGAAACGGAACTAGACAGCCTTGATGAAACTTCACATGTGGCCCAACATACCGGTCTCATTGGAGAGGATCAACGAGGTTCCCGGCACAACTTCCTATGAGCCCCTTCTTCCCTCCTGATCTCGACATGAGGGTCGATCTCCCTGCTTTGTCTGGAAAGGGATCTTGACCTTCCAGTCCCTCCTCAGGAGGAGGCCAGTATCACTTGGAGAGTTGAGAGGAAGCCTCGTGGGTCGTGCCACATTCAGAAAGACACCGATTTCCCCATCCACTCAAGAGAAGTCCCGATGCCTGGTCATCGTTTCTGATGGAACCCCGAGGATGAAGTAACCACACGAAGGGGCACTTACACCCTGGGTGCATCCTCCCGAGATAAGAGCTGGTTCCAAGGGCAACTCCACAAGTGGCCTGAAACCCATGAGAGGCAAGTGCAGTTCCATGCCTCCACAAAAGACGAGGCCTAATTCCTTGTTCCAAACACACAAAGACACCAAGATCGATGTCAGAACAGGAGAGGAATCCTGAGATTCCCACCTCACCACCAGATGAGGTACTATTCCATAGCCCTGAACCCAGGGGATTCCCAAGACAACCTTCTCAACTGCACAGTATTCCCCCTTCTTTTAGGCACCAAGGCAAGCTGCCAGAGGTACAGGCACAAGCCCAGGGAACCTAGGGATTCTTACAGCAACTCAAGAAACACCTCGAGATACCCCCTTCAACACGTCTTGAAGCCCGATTCCCCTGCCGTGACTCGAGAGCCATCCCGGGCCCTCCTCGCTACTCAAATGGGGACTGGACTTCCCATGGGGACACAAGAGAGCCTCCCTGAGTTCCCTGTCGTAGCTCGAGAAAAACGCCACACGTTGAGCCGCAGTTCGAGAAAACATGAAGAGATTCCCCCGACATCGCCACATGAGGCCCTTCTTTTCCTGCAGGGCCTAGAGAGCAACCCCAAATCCTCTCTCAAAACTCCACAGAAGGCTTGATTCCATTTCTTTTAACACAATGGGCTTCAAGAGCTAGCCCTGGTCACTCGAGAGGAGATGGGAGTTCTTTGTTTCAACTCGAGAGGAGGCCTGACTCCCCAGCTGAAGGTTGAATGCAACCCCGAGATCCCTAGCGCCCCTGAAGGGGAACACGGACTTTCTGGACACATGCCTAGAAGACTAGGAGAGGTCTCTCTGTCCTGCAACGACTCGAGAGCAAGCCCCAGCTCTTCTATACCATTTGGAATGGAGATTGGTCTTCCCTGGGGCCACACGAGAGGCTCCCTGAGCTCTGGGTCATAACTTGAGAATCCCGCCATAAGAAAAGAAAAACCACGTGGTTGCCCAGTCATCAGCAGAGGAGGCCATTTGCCGCTGCAGGGTGTTGAGAGAAATCCCACGAACCCACTGGATCATCGAAAAGAAAGTAGACAGCCTTGAGAAAACTTGAGATGTGGCCCAACCTACCGGTCTCATTGGAGAGGATCACCATGGTTCCTGGCACAACTTCCTCTGAGCCCCTTCTTTCCTCCTGATCTCCACATGTGGGTCGATCCACCTGCTTTGCCTGGAAAGGGATCCTGACCTTCCAGTCCCACCTCAGGAGGAGGATGGTTTCACTTGGAATATCCAGAGGAAGCCTCGTGGTTCAGCCACAATCGGAAAGAAACCAATTTCCACGTCCACTCAAGAGAAGTCCCAATGCATGCGTACCTTTTCCAAAGGAACCCCGAGGATGAAGTTACCACACGAAGGGGCACTGACACCTGGAGTGCATCCTCTGGAAAGAGCCTCTGCTTCCAAGGAGAACACGACAAGTGGCCTGGCACCCCATGAACACCTTGAGAGGCAAGGGGAGTTCCATGCCTCCACACAAGGCGAGGCCTAACTCCCTGTTCAAAACCCCCAAAGACCCCGAGATTAATGTCAGAACAGGAGAGGAAGCCACAGATTCCCGCCTCACCTCCAGATGAGGCCCTCTTCCATAGCACTGAACCCAGGGGAATCCCAAGTTAACCCTCTCAACTGCACAGTATTCCCCCTTCTCATAGGCACTAAGGGAAGCTGCCAGAGTTCACTGTCACAAGCCCAGAGAACCTAGGGATTCTTACAGCAACTGGAAAAACAACTCGAGATATCCCCTTCACACTTCTTGAAGCCCGATTCCCCTGCCGTTACTCGAAAGCCATCCCCGGCCCTCCTCGCTACTCGACTGGGGATTGGAATTCCCTGGGGACACAAGAGAGGCTCCCTGAATTCCCCATCGTAGCTCGAGAGAAATGCCACACGTGGAGCTGGAGCTCAAGAAAGCACCATGAGATTCCCCCGACATCACGAGATGAGGCCCTTCTTTTGCTGCAGGGCCTAGAGAGCAACCCCAAATCCTCTCTAAAAACTCCAGAGAAGGCTTGATTTCCATTTTTTTTTTTTTTTTAACACAATGGGTTTCAAGACTTAGCCTTGGAAATTTGAGAGGAGAGGGGAGTTCTTAGCTTCACCTCGAGACGAGGCCTGACTCCCCGGCTGAAACATGATTTGCAACCCCAAGATCCCTAGCGCACCTGAAGGGGAACACGGAGTTTCTGGACACACGACTAAAGACTAGAAGAGGTCACTTTGCCCTGCAGCGACTCAAGAGCAATCCCCAGGTCTCCCAAGGCATTTTGAATGGAGATTGGTCTTCCCTGGGGCCACACGGGAGGCTCCCTGAGTTCCCCATCGTAGCTCGAGAGAAACGCCACAAGTGCAGCAACAGTTTGAGAAATCACCATGAGATTACCCCAACATCGATAGATGAGGCCCTTCTTTTCCTGCAACTCGCTACCCTGCAGCGACTCGGGAGGAACACCAAGTTCCCCATCACAAATCGAGATGAAACCCAAGCACTGAGGTAACTCGAGAGGATTCCAAAGAGGAGCCACCACTGCCACAATTTGAGAGAACTATACCACAACAAAAGAGGGAGCTTCATACCACAACTAAAGTGCAGTCCTACCCTGCCACAACTAGAGAGTAGTCTGTAAGCCACAGCTAGTCCAAACCACAACTGGAGAGGAGTGGAAAGAAAAATGTCAGTTGACCCCACTACAACTAGAGTGCAGTCCCATGCTGTAACTATTATAGTAGCCTACTGCACATCACAAGTAGACAGGAGGCAGCCTGCTAATTGCTACTAGAGAGGAGCTGACCCAAGCAGCTCAAAAGGAGGCACCACCACAACTCTAAAGGAACCCCAAGTCACCTGTCCCAACTTGAAAGGAACCCCAAGCCCCCACTGCATCTCTAGAAGTGCCCTGTGCCATCACAACGAAGGAGTCCCCAAGGACAAAGTTATGAGAACCCCCGCCAAAACTTGGGAGGATTACCCTGCCAAAATTAGATAGGAGCCCTTCAGCATATTATATCAAGGGAGAAGCCCCTCTGCTGTGAATAGAGGAAGCCCCTGAAATAACTTGAGATGAGCCTGTCACAACTAGAGTGGAGGAAACCGGTGAAAACTAGTGAGGAACCCCCAATGCCTCAAGTAGAGAGAACAAACTCCCCCATAGAACCCTTGGAGGAATCACCACCCCAACTAGAGAGGAGCCCCGAGTTCACTCCTGAACTTGAGAGGAGCCCTATACCACAGCTCAAGAGAAGCCCATGGCCAAAATGTGAGAAGAGCTCACCTGCCAAAACTGGAGAGTGTCCCACCACCGCAACAGGAGAGGAAACCGTGGACATTGCACCTAGAGAGGGTCCGCTCCACTGCCAATAGATACAATCCCTGGCTTCAAGTTGAGTACACACCACTACCACTGTCAGAGAGGAGCATCCTCACCACATCTAGAGAATAGACCCCCATGTCACAAATAGAGAGCAGCCCATTGAACATTGCCACTTGAAAGGAGCATTCCCACATATCACAATTGCACAGAAGCCTCCTTTCACAACTAGAGAGCAGTCTCCCAGGCCACAACAAAAGAGCAGGGGCCTTGCAAAAATTAGAGAGTAGGCTCGCAAATATCACACCTGGAAAGAGTGCCTGTGCACATCGCTACCAGAGAGGAAACTCCCTTCCCAATTCGAGAGGAACATTCTACTGCAGCTCTAGAGGTGTCCCCAGAACACCATAAATAGAGAAGAGAACCCTAACACAACTTGAGAGGAGACTGCACACCACAACTAGAGATTAGTAGAACCAACACAACTAAGAGTTGGCCCCCACACGAGCTAGAGGAGAGACCCATGCCTCAGGGACTTTAGCAACCTACACATCACAAATAAACAGAAGCCACCCTGCACAATGCTACTAGAGAGGGGCTAACCCACTAAAACTCGAGTGGAGGCCCTGCCTCACCTCGACAGGAATACCAAGTGTCCCGATGAAACTCAAAAGGAGTCCCCCACCAAAACTAGAGAGGAGCCCAAACACTACAACAATAAAGAGGCCCACCATGACACGGCATGAAAAAAGAGGCCCTGCACCCCGCTCCTAGAGAGGGGCAATCTCGAACATCTCATCTAGAGAGGAGGTTCTACAGCACTACTAGTGAGTAGCCCACCAAACCACAAATAGAGATGAGCCAGAAATCTGCATCTAGAGAAGCGCTGCACAGCTTGATGCAACAAGACAGGAATTCCCACTGCACAGATGAAGAGGACCTCCCCAGGCACAACATACTCAGGGAGGAGCGTCCCGGGACATCGCAACTAGAGAGAAGTCCAACCGCCAAAACTAGAGAGTTGAATACACACCACAACTAGATAGTTGAACCTCAGGCACAACTAGAGGAGCACACCGCCAAAACTAGAGAGGTGCCCCGCCCTCCCTTACATCGCATTTAGATAGAGAACCACTGCCTCAACTAGAGTGGACACCCCTCCCACAGATCGACATGAATGTGCCTCACTCATTCAAATTAGCAAAAAATGCCCATGTACATCACAACTAGAGTGGAATTCCCACAAGAATCACAATGAAAGAGGAGGCCAACACTGCAGCTAGAGAAGAGACCACTGCCACAATTAGAGATATCCCCCCCCCTTAACATTGCCATTAGAGAGCATACCCATCTATCACAATTAGAAGAAACCTCCTTCCAGAAGTAGAGTGCAGCGCACCATGTTACAACTAAAGAGGCCTCCCATTGTCACAACTAGAGAGTAGCCTCCTACTCATTAAAGCTAGAAAAAATTCCCTTTCACGTCACAACCAGACAATAGCCATCCCCATCACAGTTTGAGGAGAGCACTCTAGCACAACTAGAGAGAAGCCCGACTGCCACAACTAAAGAGGACCCCCCTGTCACAACTAGAGAGGTGTCTGCAAATGACAAGTAGAGAAGAGCCAACACACCACAAATAAAGAGAGGACCCTCACAGCACTAGAGTGGCACCCCATGCCGCAACTAGAAAGTAGCCTCCCACACAATGCAGGTAGAGAGAGGTAGCCTGCACAGAGCTGCTAGAGAGGATCTTCCACACTGCAGCTTGAGAAGAGGCTCCACCACAACTCTAAAGGAAGCCTGAGTCACCTGCTGTAACAAGCGGCACACCGAGTTGCCTGCTACAATTCGACAGAAGCCCTCGGAAATAACACGAAAAGGGGCCTCTAGTCATAATGATACTGGGGCTCCCGGGTAAAAGTGAAGCAGATTCCCCCAGAAAAACTAGAGTGGATTCCCCCAGGACATCACACGTAGAGAGAAGCCTCTCTTCCACAAATAGAGACGAGCTACCTGAAGTAAGTTGAGTGGCATCCTTCACAACTAGAAAGAAGCAATCCCCCTAATGTTAGTGAGGAACCCCTATCGCCCAAAATAGAGGACCTTTCCCATGGAGCCCCACACACTCCGACCAGAGAGGACATTGCCCTGCAACTCGAGAGGAACCCAATAGACATCACACATTGAGAGGAGCCCCTCTGCTGCTAATAGAGACGAACCTCACACCGAAACAAGAGAGGAGCTTGATCACCACAACTAGAGATAATCAAACACCCGACAACTACAGAGTTGACCCTGAACACAACTAGAGAAATCAAATGCAAAACTAGTGAGTAGCCACACGCAGATTGCGACAAGAAAGGAGCCGCCCTGCACATCCCTGCTAGAGATGAATTACCCCAAGGAAACTCGAGAGGAGGCCCCACCACAAGTCAAGAAGAAACCTGGGTAATTTATCAGCTCAGAAGGAACACAAGTTCCTCCCCATGCCTCGAGTGGAACCCTGAGGTCCATGCCACAATTGGAGAGGAACACTGAGCTCCCACTGCAAGGAGAGGGGAGCTTTGAGTACTCTGATACAACTCGACAGGAACCCCATGTTCCCCACTGCAACTCTAGAGGAACCCTGATATCAGATTTCCACATTCTCCAGAGTGACAGTCTTCACAGGCCCTGAAGCTGGTTCACACATCCACATTCACCAGGGTATAAACCCTCTGTGTTCACATACCTAGTCTCACCCGTCCACAGTCCCCAGTGTGACCCCATGTCTCAGGTGCTGCACTTGGAGTCAAGTGGCCACAGTATCCAATATGACTCCCCTCTTCCATCTGGGGTCACACATCCATAGATTCCAGGGTGACACCCCTCCCAGACCCTGAAGTTGGGGTTACACATCCACTGTATCCAGTGTGACCTCCCCTCACCAAACTTTGTACCTTAGTTTACTTGGCCTCTGTTTCCAGGGTGACCCCATATCCCAGACCCTGTACCTGGGGTCACATGTTTATGGTGTCCAGGATGACAACCCTTCCCAGATGCTGTACCTGGTGTGACATAGGCACAGTCGCCAGGGTTACCCCAATTTCCAGACCCTGTACCTGGGCTCACACATACACTTTCTCCAAGGTGAGACCCTTGCAGACACTCCCCCTGCTGTCACATATCCACAGTCTCCAGAGTGACTCATCCAAATCCTGTACCTGGGGCCACACATCCAGTCACCAGTGTTACTGTCTCCCAGACCTTGCACCTGGGGTCACATGTCCACAGTCTCCTGTGAGATGTCACATCCCAGGCACTGAACCTGTGATCACAGGTCCACAGGCTCCAGTGTAACCTCTTTCCCAGACTCTGTAAGTGGGATCACATGTCCTGAGTCTACAGTGTGACCCCACCTCTCATAATATGTACCTGGGGCGAGTTGTCCACAGTTTTCAGGGTAACCCCACTCTGCCAGACCATGTACTTGTTTCTACAGATTCACAGCCTCGAGGATGACTGTCTTCCCCTACTCTGCAGCTGGATTCACATGTCCACATTCTCCAGTGTGAACTCCATTTCACACACTGCAACTGGGCTCACATGTCCACATTCTCCAGGGTGACCACCCCATCCTTGTTCATGGGGTCAAATATGCAGTCTCCAGGGTGACACTTCTCACCAAACCCTGAACCTGGGGTCACAGATCCACACTTTCCAGGGTGACAACCTTCCAGACCCTGAAACTGGGGTCACATATCCACAGTTTCCAGGGTGACTGCATCCTCCAGACCAGAACCTGGAATCACACATCCACCGTCTTCATGGTGATCTCGCCCCCTACACCCTGCAACTGGGACCACATGTCCACAGTCTCCAGGGTGACCCGACACTCAAGACCCTCTTTGTGAGTGTACACATCCACAGTATCCAAGGTGACCCCACCACCCAGATCCTGCACCCAGGGTCTCATGTCCACTGTCTCCAGGGTAGCACCCCTCCCAGACTCTTAACCTGGAGTCACCCGTCCTCAGTCTCTGGGGTGACAATACCTCACAGTGCCTCCATCTGTGGTCAAATTTACACTGTCTCCAGGGTTACTGCCTCCCAGACCCTGTACCTGCAGACACACTTCCACAGTCTCAAGGGTGATCCCACACTCCAGACCCTTTTCCTGGGGTCACATATCCAGTATCCGTGGTGAAGCCCTTCCCCAGGCACTGTACCTGGGGTCACACATGCAGAGTATCAAAGGTGACACCCCTCGCAACATCCTGTACCAGTGATCACACATTCAGTCTCCACTGGTAATCCCACCCTCAAGACCCTGTACCTGGCTTCACAAGTCCATACTCCCAGTGACCCCACCTCCAAGAATCCACACCTAGGCTCACACACCTACAGTCTCCAGGTTGACCCTACCTCCAAGTACTGTAGCTGGGATCACACGTCCACAGTCTCAAGGGGAACCCTACCTCCTAGAACATCTGTAGGGGTCACATGTCCAAAGTCTCCATGGGGAACCAACCTCCCAGAACTTGCACCTGGGTAGCGGTTACAACAGACCATGCAGACATACAATGGATTATAATAGACTATTATGAACAACTATATGTCAATAAAATCGATAAATGGAAGAAATGGACAGATTCTTAGAAAATTTCAATTATTCAAGACTGTATCCATAATATCCAAATTTGGTGAAGGTTGAAACACACACCTGGCCAAAGAAGATAAAGAGATTGTAAATAAGCATACAAGGGCATAATCAGAATGCTGGTGGAATGCATGTACAGTTAACTCTGGAAGACAGTTTGGCACCTTTCTCCAAATCTAAAGAGTCTGACCTTAGGAATCAAGAAGTGCACCCCTTGTATTTAGACAACTGCTTTGGAAAACTGAAATAAAAATTACTACCAATTAATGTATGAGAGCACTATTCATAATTCATAATAAATAAAAACATCAGGATATCCTTACATAGATGTGCATTCACAGGTAAATTAGGGCATAGACCTTTCAAGGGTATCACAAAACAGCACACCCAAAATATGCCCATTTGACAAAAAGATTATTTTAGACTGATTAATTTTTTTTTAAAAAAAGCAGCCCCAGAGAATTTTTAAAACCAAGGAGAAATGCCATGTTATAAAGTGCATTTATGTTTTTTAAGGATATCTCCATTTGTAAGGATGCTTCCATCTCTGGACAAGGAAATGAAGGATGACTAAATATCAAGAATGACTTGACTTGACTATCAAGAAGATCTATGGAATGGATCTGGATTTTAATCTGCATAACCACCATACTTTTGTTTACAGTGCTTCACTTAATAATCTCCATTAAATGGCTTCTTCCATCCCCTAAACTCCTTCTTTCATTCTTAGCTGAGGATAGCATTTAAGGTAAAGTCTTGGACCATTTCAGGAAGTGAATCAGTTTTCGCAGGTATCTTGCAACTATACAGGAGTTATACATGGCATATATTAGACTTCTGATTGTTTTTCTCCATTCCATCTCCCTCTCATTATGAGCATCTCAATGAAGAACACTGAGGGTAGAGGGAAATTTACTTTTCATTTCATATAATGCAATACGATAGTATTCAGACATATAAAGGAATGAACAACCAACCCATTTATTTAAAAAAAAGAAAAGCATGAATCTAACACTTATATTATGAAATGGAGGATTCCAGCCTCAAGTGCTACACACTGTATGACCTTATAAGACATTCTAGAAAAGGTAAAATAGACATGATAAACAGTTTATGTAATATGTGGCTGAAATATTTCACATAATCCTTTAGTGATGAATACCTGCCACTATGCATTTGTGTAAGCACATAGATTTTTGTTTTCAGAACTCAACAATTAAATTAGTACCTATTAACATTTATTAATTCATGGTATTGGAGTGTCAAAGACAGGAATGCAGAATTTAACAAAGAATCTAACAGATTGAGAAATATATGAAAAGCTTCAGACTTCCCTGGTGGGCAAGTGGTTAAGACTCCACGTTGCCAATGCAGGAGAGGTGGGTTCAATTCCTGGTCAGGGACCTAAAATACCACATGCCACAGCAGAGCCAAGAGATTAAAAAAGAAGAAGGAATTTTTGTAAAAAATAATAAATAAATAAAAGCCATTCAGTGTTAGGACAAAATTATCTGAGTTCACTGTGGAAATGAATATAATCTGCAGGACAAAGGCAAAATGTACCAAACATAAACAATGATCTCTGTAAGTTCTTTCTACAGGGAGTTGGTAGTTAAGAGGACTGAAACTACTATTTCAGTCATTGTATGGAGCAAGCACTGAATTTGATAAATGACAAGTAAAGGAAACTAAGTTTCTTATCACTGGAGTGGGAAGTTACAGGCAGACAAAGAGAGAAGGTTGTAATATCTGTGTCATAAGAAATCAGGTTGGAGACATCATTATAATCTATCTTTAGCCTAATACACAAACACCTAGCTCCATGTGAAAATCTTCATAACCATGTGTATTTATAGTCTGGTATACATGTGTATGTATTTCCATGCATTTTCTGCTAAGATTATTAAGTTCCCACATGAAAATTTTTATTAACATTCCTTAATGGAAAGGAATAAGGAGTCTTTAAATATGTGCTGATACTAGGACTGAGACAGTAAATCTATAAAGCAGCATAATCTTAAAATATGAGAAACAAGAACCATGAAAGCTGAATTATGTAAAATAAATTCAGGAGAGCATGGAAAAAGCTCTCAAGAGACAAAGCAAGAATAAACTAAGCAGTCCAATTGAATTGATCATAGTCAAAAGAAAGTGAAAGTGAAGTCTCTTAGTCGTGTCTGACTCTTTGAGACCCCCATGGACCATACCCTATGAGGCTCTTTCAGCCATGAAGTTTTCCAAGCTAGAGTACTAGAGTGGGTTGTCATTTCCTTCTCCAGGGGATTTTCCCGGCCCAGGCATCGAACCTATGTCTCTGGCATTGCAAGCAGACGCTTTTACAGTCTGAGCGACCAGGGAAGCTCCCAAAATTTTAAAAGAAATTTCAGATGTCCAAATAGGTTGAAAAAAAACACACACACACACAAACACACATAGGTTTTATGAGGAGTGTTGAATAAAAATACATACACAGAAACATTCTAAATAGTTGATGTGGACACTGAGCCTTCCATCAAGTACGTGAAGCTAACTCCCTTCTCCTCAAATGTGGGTCCTGCATTATTACTTCCTCCTTAATAAGGCACTCAGGATGGACCTGGGGGAAATCAAGAATAAAGACCAATGACAAATGTTGGGGAAAATGTACAGAAATTGAAACTCAAACTTTACTTGTGGAGATGTAAAATGGTGTGATCTATGTGTGCAGAACCAGCATTTTCTCAAAAACATAAAAATGTAATGATCATAACACTCAGAAGTAGCCACAGGACCTAAAACAGTCAGTTTTCATTCCAATCCTAAAGAAAGGCTATGCCAAAGAATGTTTCCATCTACCACGCAGTTGTACTCATCTCACACTTTAAAAAAGTAATGCTCAAAGTTCTCGAAGCCAGGCTTTAACAGTACATGAACCATGAAATTTCAGATATTCAAGCTGGATTTAGAAAAGGCAGAGGAGCCAAAGATCAAATTGCCAAAATCTGTTGGTTCATTGAAAAAGCAAGAGAGAAAAACTTCCAGAAAAACATCTACTTCTGCTATATTGACAATGACAAAGCCTTTGAATGTGCAGAAGACCACAAACTATGGAAAATTCTTAAAGAGATGGGAATCCCAGACCACCTCACCTGCCTCCTGAGAAATTTGTATGCAGGTCAAGAAGCAAAAGCTTGAACTGGACATAGAACAACAGACTGGTTCCACATTGGGAATGGAGTATGGCAAGGCTGTATGTTGTCACCCTGCTTATTTAACTTATACACAGTGTACATCCTGGTAAATCTCGGGGCTGGATGAAGCATAACCTGGAATCAAGACTGCCGGAAGAAATATCAATAATCTCAGATAAGCATATGACACCACTCTTATGCAGAAAGCAAAGAAATGAAGAGACTCTTGATGAAAGTGAAAGAGGAGAGTTAAAATGTTGGCTTAAAACTCATATTCATGAAATCAGAATCAAAAGAGACATGTGTACCCCAATGTTCATTGTGGCACTGTTTGTAATAGCCAGGACATGGAAGCAACCTAGATGTCCATCAGCAGACGAATACATAAGAAACCTGTTGTATATATATATACAATGGAATATTACTCAGTCATTAAAAACAATGCATTTGAATCAGTTCTAATGAGGTGGATGAAACTGGAGCCTATTATACAGAGTGAAGTAAGTCAGAAAGAAAAGCACAAATACAGTATACTAATGCATATATATGGAATTTAGAAAGATGGTCATGATAACCCTGTATGTGAGAAAGCAAAAACAGACACAGATGTATTAAACAGTCTTTTGGACTCTGTGGGAGAGGGCGAGGGCGGGATGATATGGGAGTATGGCATGGAAACATGTAAAATATCATATGTGAAATGAATCACCAGTCCAGGTTTGATGCATGAAACAGGATACTCGGGGCTGGTGCACTGGAGTGACACGGAGGGATGAGATAGGCAGGGAGATGGGAGGGGGATTCAGGATGGGAACACATGTACACTCATGGCAGATTCAAGTCAATGTAGGGAAAAACCAATACACTATTGTAAAGTAAATTCAATCAATCAATCAATCAATCTTGAAAGAAGATTAAAAAAAAAAACAAAAATGTCAGTATTCAGAAATCTAAGATCAAGGCATCTGGTCCCATCATTTCATGGCAAATAGATGGGGAAACAATGGAAACAGTTACAGACTTTATTTTCAGGGGTTCCAAAATCACTGAAGATCGTAACTGCAGCCATGAAATTAAAAGACACCTGCTCCTGGGAAGAAAAGTTATGATCAACCTAGACAACATATTAAAAAGCAGAGACATTACCAACAAAGTCTGTGTACTCAAAGCTATGGTTTTTCCAGTAGTCATGTATACATGTTAGAGCTGGACTACAAGGAAAACTGAGGGCCTAAGAAGTGATGTTTTTGAACTGTGGTGCTGGAGAAGATTCTTGAGCATCCCTTGGACTGCAAGGAGATCCAACCAGTCAATTCTAAGGAAAATCAGCCCTGAATATTCATTGGACGACTGATGCTGAAAATGAAACTGCAATACTTTGGCCACATGATGTGAAGAACTGATTCATTGGAAAGGACCCTGATGCTGGGTAAGACTGAAGGTAGGTGTAGAAGGGGATAACAGGATGAGACGGTTGGATGGCATCACCAACTCGATGGACATGAGTTTGAGCAAGATCTAGGAGTTGGTAATGGATAGGGAAACCTAGTGTGCTGCAGTCCATGAGGATTACAATGTGCCGGACATGACTGAGTAACTGAACTGAATTATCATAAGTTTTGGCAACTCCACTCCAAGATATACATCCAAAGAATTTAAAGCAAATGTTCAAATATAAACTTGTACAAAAATATTTACAGTGGCAGTGTTCTTGAGAGCCCATGTTAAAAAAAAATGAAAATGCCCACCAACACATGAAAGGAAGAGTAGATCCATACATAAGATGAATTACTCTGCCATAGAAAGGAATATATTAAAATAGTGTTACAGCTGCAGAAAACAGGGGGCTTCTCAAAAATATAAAAACAAAGTTAACATAGAATCTATCCAGTCAGGTCGAGGTTATACACCCAAAATATTTAAAACCAAGAACCAGAACAGATATTCAAACCTCATATTAATAGCAGCATTATTCATAGTAGCCAAAATGTGGAAGCAACACATGGGTTCAACAGATGACTGGACAAGCACAATGTAGTATAAACACAATGGAATGTGATTCAACTTTTAAAAACAAGATAACTCTCACACATGCTATAATGTGGATGAAACTTCAAGTTCTTGTGCCAAGTGAAAGTAGCCCAACACAAAAGGAAAAGTGTTCTATGATTCCACTAGTATGAGGTATCCATATAAGACAAATTCCAAGTAGAATAAGATGGCCAGGGATTGAGAGTGGTGAGTGTTTAATGGTTACAGAGTCACTTCAGGAAAAGGAAAAGATACTGGAGATGTATGGTGGGGAATTATGTACAATGTGAATGCAGTTAATGCTATAAAAGTGCATACTTAAAATGACTCAAATGATAAATGTTGTTATATGTCTGTAATCTCAGTGAAAAAATGACACATGGAACAATTTGGAAAAGCACTGAAAACAGTGCTTTTTTCAGTGACAGAAGCCACACAGAAAAAGCCACCCAGATCATAGTCATCTTGTCACTTTAAATCCATGAAGGTTTTTCATATGAGGGAAAGTCCCAGTGATAGCTCCAGAAAATAAAAAATGCATTAGAATGGAGAAAGACATTTTCACAAATCTTGGGCAGCTGATGAAAGCTGAACTGGTCCTATGGATAGAAATCTAATGTGGAAACAACAATCATCCCCCATTTTGGGGTTATGGGCTGGTTCCCCGGGAAAGTGCTCCTGTTTTGGGCAAAACACATTGCAGTATTTGCTATGAATGTAGAAAACTTTGTGCCACTATTTAAAGTTGAAACATTTGAAATTTTACTAGAAAGTAAATTACTGTTCAATCCAACCACGTATGTCACATGCTAGAAAATCAGAGATGACATTGAACATTGCAATAGAGGCCAAGAGTTAACCAAACCAAATTCAACAAAAGTAGTGATGCTAATTGCCTTGTACTAGTCCACATGGTATCAAAAAGCACCACACAAAGAATATATTAGTAGACCCCAAGCCTTGGGTGCTGTGGATGTCCCAGATGGAACTAAAACTATGAGATGTCTTAATTCTAGTTTTCCACATAACACTATATCACAGCAAATTTCAGAACTAAAAAGCAAATTCATGGACTTGTCTGTCAGTCCAGTGTTTAAAACTCTGCACTTTCACTGCAGGGGGTATGGGTTTGATCCTTTGTCAAGGACCTAAGATCCAACACGTCTAACTGCAGGGCAAAAAATACAAAAGTCGGTAGAACTGCAAGATCATTTGTGAATTCCTATACTAATAATGAACTATTAGAAAGAGAAATTAAGAAAATATTCCCTTTTACAATTTCATCCCCCCACACACCCAGCTAAAAATCTAGAAATTTAACCAAGGAGTTGAAAGACCTGCAAGCTAAAAACTATAAGACAGTGATCAAAGAAACTGAATGGATACAAGTAAAAAGATATCCCTTGTTTATGGGTGAAAATGTCATTAAAATATCCATGCTAACCAAACCAATGTACATATTCATGCAATCACTGACAACATTTCCATGACAATTTTTACAGAAACAAATGCAGTCTTTACATCTGTGTGGCACCACAAATGACCCAGAAGAGACAAAGGGACTCTGAGAAAGCAGAATAGGCTGGCGACATCTCCATCCCTGACTTCAGTCTAGAGTATCCACCTAAAGGCACCACAAGACGTGCAGAATTGGCTTAGAAATAGGCACAGAGACAATAGAGCTCAGAAGTAAACATACAGGTACATGGTAATTAAATGAAAATAAAGGAATTAAGAACATACATGCAGGAAAGGACATTCTTCCCCACCCAATAAACCGTGCTGGGAAAAATAGAAACCACACACCAAGGAACAATACAGGACACCATCTTATACTACAGACAAAAACTGACTTAAATCCCATAACTTTCCACATCAAGCTCTAACAGTCCTGAGTTCTGGTAAGGCAGACTTTCAGCAACAGCTGCATACAGAAAGCTTCTTCCCTATTTCCCTCACATTTTCTTCCAGCAGCACAACCTCCTTGCAGGTCTTGAGGAAACTAGACTCCCATCAGACTCAATTGAACCCCACAATGTCCCAAAGGTGAAGTCCCAGCGGGTCGTGAAGATATCAGAGTCCTGTCAGCCTCAACTGAATTGCACAATGCCTTAAAATTGAAGCCCAGGTGCGTCCTGAGGGACAAGGCTCCCATCAGCCTCAACTGAACCCCAACATGCCCCCAAACTGAGGCCCAAGTGGGTCCTGAGAAGACCAGAATCCATCAGCCTGAACTGAACTCCTTAACGTTCCAAAACTGAAGCCCCAGTGGCTTCTGAGGAGGCAAGACTTCTATCCACCTGGGCTGAACCCCACCATGTCCCAAAGCTGAAACCACGTGGATCCTGTCAGCCTGAACTGAACCTCACACTGTCCTGTAGCTGAAGCCTCAGTGGATCTTCAGGAGGCCAGAGTCCTGTGAGTGGCCACCCACAGCTACTGGAAGTGCTCCAGCAGAGTGGGGAGTTCCACTTGGAGTAGGGAATGTCAGGGAGGCGGATCTGAATTATCATGGACAGACATGATCAAGGAGGATTGCAGGGACCAGGAAAAGTGTGAAGGAGGCAAGCTCCAGCTCCAAGTATTGTAAGTCCCCACTTTCTGAGACTATGTGACCTACATGAACCAGACTTTGCAAGGAGGAAGCTGAGTTATAGAGGCAGAAGGAGTAGGAGGTGATGTAAAATTTAAGCATTTCCTCTTCAGGTTCAGGAGCACTAAATCCTCCCAGGTTCCTAGGTCCTTGTGCCCCAGCGACTGGGAGCTCCTACTCCAGGGCATATGGCCAAACCCCACATGAACTCCCTTCGATATCTGCAGCCCTGGCCCAAGCCTAACCCCTCCATCAGGCCCTGACAAAGCTCCCTGCCACCAGGATGCATCTCACATTCCACTCCAACGTGGGCTTTTTAAATCCTTTTTAAGGCATGCCCCTCTTTTCCCTGTGATTTCCCTCGCCTGATGAAGCCAGGCCTGCATCCATTCCAGGTGACTCCAATGGCGTGATTCTATCCACACTTCACGTGTGTGTCCATCTATATTAGGCTATGGTGATCTCCTAAAATGAGGGTTGTTTCATACACAGAGAATGAGGTGAATGGTGGCCACCAAAGATGTGTCCCTGCAGAACAGTGCCGTATCTGGGAAAAGGGTCTTAGTAGATGTAGCTAAGGATATCAAGGTAAGGTAATCTAGGGTTTGGGTGACTTTCATTCCAACTGATAGAGTCCTTCAAAGAGATGAAAGAGGACACAGAGGAGAAGCCTTTTAAAGGCAGAGTCAGAGATGGGAGGGAGGGGAATACAAGTCCAGGGACCCCTGGAGCCCCCGAAGCTGGAAAAGGCAAGAAGGACCCTATCCTGAAGTCTCTGGAGGGACCTCAGCCCTGTGACTTGTTGATCTCAAGTGTCTGGTCTCCAGGTTGGGGGAGGACAAATTTCTGTTTTTTTTTTTTTTTTTTTTTTAACCCTCCCAGCTTGTGATCATTTGTTAGAGAAGCCAGAGAGCAGCCACACAGACCCTGCTCTTTAGAAACCTAGAAGTGTGGATATCACTAAAGTCAGATGGAGGGTGGATTACAGAACCTTAGAGTCAGCACTGGGCCCTCAGAAATGCTAAAGCAGTAGCTGGACGTCAGAGTTGTTGAGGTGCCAAGTCTGAAGCTTGTCCCTAGGGGTACTGGCTGCACACAACTCCTCAGGTTCTTACACTGGTACATGTGGTGTAACATCTCAGACCTGACTGAGGATATTTTCTTATCAATGTTCATATTGCTAATACAGAAGTCACTAGTTACACAGGTGAAAACCCAATTAGGATGCTTACTCCAGGGATGAGCAGTTCTGAAAATGGTCAGCTGTGGGGACTTATGCATGTGAAGCCAGCAGCCTTTCCACAATCCCTACCCCCATACCTCCCAACAAGGGTCTTCAGGGTAGCTGTGAGAACCACACAGAATCATCTCTAAGTAAACGCTGGCTGGCCCCCTGGCTTGCCACTCCTGAACCTCATGCACACTTTCCAGGTAAACACCTGAATATGTGCAAAGATCTCACAGGATAGAGAAAATGATTGGAAACCCTCCAGTGACAGCATGCTTACCGAGTTGGCTCCTGTAGGTCAGGCAGGATGGTCCTGGCCTGGGTGATGTTCTGAAAGCTTTCCACTTTCCTACCTGAGTTACTCCTCCTGTCCTGCTCCCACTGCCTGTTTTCATGCTTCCTCACCTCTGCCTGAAACAATTTCCAACAGCAGGAGCTGGAGACACAGCCCATCCTTAGAAAATGACAGCCTAGCACCTCCTGAAGAATGTCCAGCAGAGCCCCACACAGACCAGATCCCCTGAAATGCCATGGCCCCTCACTCTCACTCACAAAATGGGCTCTGCAATGTCTAAGCAGAAAAGACGGCATCAAGTACAGCTGCAAGCACTTGAGTGGGTTTATATACACCTCAACCCACACACATGTGTAAAGGGCAGGACAGCCAGGTCAGGCAATCATTTCCGTATGGGCTTGTGCTTTTAGAAAATGGGCCTCATTGTGCTTGTCAAGGTTCTAGGAACACCTATGGATGCTGAGGGTAAGGATGGATATGGACCTGCAGCTCTTACTTGTTTTCTAAACATTTTATCTGGCTCAAAATTGGGAGAGAATTTCAGGAAGAACTTTTTCTAATGAGAGAGACCCAGGGGTCAGGGACAGGAGGGGTGGTGGGTGGAGACAGGCTCAGTGCCCAGGTGCAGTGGAAGCCTCTGGAAAACCTGCTGGAAGGAGGCTGCACACAGTGAAGCCCAGGGTCACAGACCTGTCAAAAAGCTGCTGTTTGTTACCTCAGATCCTGCTCCGAGGGGCTCAAAATCAGATCTGTCCAACAGAGGGGCTGGGGGTGCTCTGAAATGAGAATTTTCTGGACAGTTCCTGGATGCTGAGCCCTGTTGCATTACTGTCCAGCTGAACCCACTTTCCTGGGAGGTGTCTGCCCATAAGAATCTCATGTTCCTGGGAGGGGCGAGTGAACAAGTATCCTCTCTGTGCAGTCATCACAGAGTAGGTTAGTGACTCTCACGTGGACAGTGCTGGGATTAGATGAGGACAAGGACCTGTTGGGGGACTTCCCCTGAAACACCCCTAGGCCCATCTAGAGTGAAGAGGTCAGTTTCGGTGTACTGGTTGCTGTACTGGTGTGGGAGACTTCATGGATACCTCTTGTTTCTTCCTCATGACACTAGAGAGGCCTCTCCAGTACACATAAGACAGCCTGCCCAGGAACAGTGGAGGGTGAGAGGGAAGGACCAGGCTGAGAGGGCCTCTGTGCTCTGAGTTGGGAGTGGTAAACAAATGGTGAGTGTGATCCATAAAAGCAGCCCTGGTGATGGGAGACTTGTTCAAACAATCTTAGTACGTGTTGGAAAGAATTTCCAGACATAGAGCGTCTCAGAAGGGAGTGAGATTTTATTAAGAACAAAGAGCAGAGATAAAGTGGGCACTGTGAGTGCAGCAGGCCAACTTGCTTTCAGACTAAGGAAAGTCAACAGCTTTTGTGGCTTCAACACAAAGAAAATTCCTGCTGGAAGGTTGATGTTAGGTGATTGGTTGGGGCACCATAGGGTGTTTACTAGAGTGGGCATCTTTGCCTGGTAGGGAGTCAGGAAGCTTGTTCATGATGATCAGGGGCTTTTGCAACAGTCGCAAAGGGATTCAGTCAGATTCATAGTTGATATGGTTCTGGGCTCCAATTCTGTGGCCTTTGTGTGAGGCCTCCCAGCTGTGGCATTGGAGAAGTAGTCACCTCAAGACTCACCATTCAGAGTAAATTTCCATCACGTTATCTCTGTAGGAGAGATCCAGTGATCCTAGGTCTGTTTTGAAAATTCTTGGATACCACACAGACGCATACTGAGTGTGAACCTGGTTATTGAACCTTGTTGGCAAAATTAGCATTTTCTCTCTGTTGGTGCTAAAAGGGTGTGGGCTGGCAGCTGCTTAAAAATCCATTCAAATGATGTTTTCCTACTTATGACATCAATAGATTTGGTCAAACTTTTTCGATTTCTTGTGTAAGCAGGCATCTTGCAACTCCTTGCTGCAGGATTATTTCCATTAGAATGTCAACTAATCAAGGTAACAACAGTATTGCATTCAGCACACTTAGACAATTTGCCAAGCCTGTTTCCCCAGGGACACACCCAATATAAGCTAGGAATGGGTTCACAAGGCTCAGAAAATGCAGGAAATGTACTGCCTATGCCCCTGGAAATTAGGGCCTCTTGTAAACCTGGAGTTCTCACATCTTAGAATCTAGACACTTGCTGATAGACAGATGTCTGAAAAAGCACTCTGCTTTTATGCCTTTCATTCATCTGGGAAGGGGGTCACCCTGAGCACTGTGGATGTGTTATTCAAAGTGCAGATTTAGGGAAGGGTGCTCTACCTGGAGACTGTGGACACGTGATCCATGATGCATGCTTTAGGAGGGGGTCACCATAGAAACTTCGAAGATGTGCCACTCCAGGTATTGGGTCTAGGAAGTGGGGTTACCCTGCCAGTTATGGACATGTTTCCACAGGGGCAGAGTCTAGGGCATGGGGTCATCCCAGTGACTGTGGCTTTATGATGCCAGGTTCAGGATCTGTGGAGATGTGTCATCCTAGAGACTGTGAAATGTGACCCAAGGGTCTGAGGGGTGGTGTAAGCCTCGAGACTCTGGATGTGTCACCAAAGGTGAAGGTTATGGGGAGGGTCTCACCCAAGGATTGTGGACATGTGGCCCCAGATATATGGTCAGTGAGATGGGGTCACCCTGGAGACTGTGAATATGTTACTTCTGGTGCAGGTTCTGGGAGGGGTTTTCCCTGGAGACTGTGGTTATGAGAACCCAGAGGCAAGGTCTGTAAGGTTAGATCACCTCAAGACTGTGGTCCTGATACCGCAGACCAGGGTCAGTGAAGTTGGGTCACCCTGCAAAATGTGAATGTGTGACTCCAAGTATACAATCTGGGGAAGATTGTCACCCTGGAGACTGTGGATATGTTGACACCAGGTCCAGGTTCTGGCAGGGCGGTTTCACAGTGGAGACTGTGGACATTTGACCCCAGGTACAAGATCTGGGAAATGCCAGCACCCCAGAGACTATGGACATGTGTCACCAGGTACTGGGTCTGAGAGAATGCACACGGTATAGGCTAGATATCACCCTTGGGACTGAAGACATGTGATCTCAGATACAGAATCTGGGATGGTGTCACCTGGGAAACTATAGACATGTAACACCAGCATATGGTCTGGGAGGGCAGCTCACAATGGAAACTGTGGCCGTGTCATCCCAGGCGCTTGGACTAATGTGGTAGTGTCACCCTGAAGTCTGTGGACTCTATCCACAGATATGAGTCGGGGGGTGGGGTATCACCCGGGAGACTGGAAATGTGACCAGAGGTTCAAAGTCTGGGAGTGCTGCTCACCATGAAGACTATGTACATGTGACCAGATGGAAAAGTTCTGGTGAGGTGGAGTCACCATCGATAAAGTGGACATGTGACCCAAGGTGTAGTGTCTGGCAGAGGCGGTTACCCTGGAAACTGGAAATGTGACCCCAGGTACAGAGTTTGGGCAAGGTGTCAACAAGTAGACTGTGGACATTTGACCCCAGGTGCTTGTATTTCAAAGGGGTGACCCATTAGCCTGTTGATGTGTGACATCTGGTGAAAGGTCTAGAAGTAAGGGTCACCCTGGACTGTGTTCATCTAACACCATGTTCAGGGTCTGGAAAGAGGGCTCTGTTTCGAGACTGTGGACACATGACCCCAGGTACAGGTTCTGTGAGGATATTTCTCCCTGGAGAAAGTTGACAGGAGACCAAAATGCAGTGTATGGGGTAGAGGCTGACCCTGGAGCCTGTGGATGTGTAAAGCCAGGTGAAGTGTCTTGGAGGTGGGGTCACCATGGAGACTGTGGACATGTGAACCCTGGTGCAGAGTCTGGGAGAGTGTTCACTCTGAAGACTATGAATATGTGCCCCTATGAATAGGTTCTATGAATTGGTTCATCAGGGAAACTATGGCCATGTGACACTCTGTAAAGGATCTGATGTCATGTATGAACATGGAGACTGTGGTAATATAGCCCCTGATGCTGGGGATAAAGGAATCACCCTGGAAACTGTGGGTGTGTGATCCCAGGTGCATGATCTGAGAGTGGTTCATAATGGAGACTACGGACGTGAAATTCCACGGATAGTGTCTTGAAGGTGGGGTTGTGTGCAAGTGGTTCTGGTTAGTGGGTCTGTGTGGTGGGGTCACCCAGAGAACTATGAATGTGTGACCCAAAATGCAGGGTCTGGGGAGGGTGCTCACCTTGGAGACCTTATCACATGTGATCCCAGATGAAGGATCTGGGATGTGGGGTCACTCTGGGGATTGTGGATTGTTATATCAGGTGAATGGTCTGGGAGGGGGTTACCTTGAAGGCTCTGGACATGTCACCCTAAATGCAGGGACTGGAAGGTGGTGTCACAGGACATTGTGGTCCTAAGACCTCAGGTACAGAGTCTGGATGTTTGCTCATACTTGAGACTGTGGACATATGAGCCCATGTATGTGGTCTGGGAGGGATTCACCCTGGATACTACAGAAATTTGACCCCAGGTAGAAGATCAAGCGGGGGTTAGCCTGGAGACTGCTTATGTGTGACCCCATGTGCAGTTTCTAGGAGGTGGGGTCACATTTCAGACTGTAGAAATGTGTCACTGGTCCAGGGTGTGGGAGGGGTAACCCCTGGATCTTGTGGAAATGGGACCTTAGGTGCAGGGTCTGGGAGGAGATGTCACACTGGGCACTGTGGCCATGTGACACCAGATACATAGTCTGGAGGTAGTCTTATCCTGGATACTGTTTATGTGTGACCCCAGGGGCAGGATCTGGGAGGTGTGTCACCCTTTAGACCCTAGACATGAGACCCCAGGTACAGGTTCTGGAAAGTGGGGTTACCCTGTGGCCAGTAGACATGTGACACAAGGTCCCAGGTCTGGGGAGAGGTCATACCAAGGAGACTGTGGATGTGTGACCACACATACAGGCTCTGGGAAGGTGTCACCCAGATTATCATGGACTTGTGAACCTGGTAATGTGTAGTCAACCTGGAGACTGTGGACATGTGTATCCAAGTGTGGGGTATGAGCGGTGTTAACAAGAATTTTGACATGCGACCCCATGTGCAGGCACTTCAAAGCAGTCGACATGGAGCCTGTGAATGTGTGAACACAGGACAAGTGTCTGGGAGGTGAGGTCACCCTTGAGACTGGACTTGCAACTCCAGGTGCAGGGTCTTGAGGTGGGTTCACTTTGGAAACTGTGGATATGTGACGTCAGGTTCAGGGTCTTGGTAGGACATTCACCCTGCAGAATGTGGACATGTGATTCCATGTACAGGGTCTGCAAAGGTGTTAACCAGGGAAGACTGTGGCCATGTGACACCTGGTGTAGTATCTGAAGAGGGATAGTCCACTTGAATGGAGACTGGACTTCCCTGGGGCCACAAGAGAGGCTCCCTGAATTCCCCGTCGTAACATGAGAGAAACACCACACGTGGCGACAGAGCTTGAGACAAACCATGAGATTGCCCCGTCATCTTGTGCTGAGTGCCTTCTTTTCCTGCAAGGCCTAGAGAGCCATCTTGAGCCCCTCTCAAAATTTCACAGGAGAATTGACTCCCTTTAGGCCATTAGTGGGCTCCAAGAGGTAGCTGTCGCAACTCGAGAGAAGACTGGAGTTCTTTGCTTCAACTCAAGACGAGGCCTGACTCCACAGGTGAACTTTGAATGCAACACTGAGATCCCTGTCGCCACTGGAGACGAATATATAATTTCTGGACAGAAGCCTAGATTAGGTCTATTTGCCCTGCAGTAACTTGAGAGCAAACCCCAGACACCCTCGCAACTCAAATGGAGATAGAACTTACCTGGGGCAACAACAGAGGCTTCCTGAATTCTGAGTCATAACTCTAAATTCTGACCGCATCCCGAGAAAAACGACAAAGTTCCCCCATCATCGAGAGATGAGTCCCTTTCCCCCTGCAGTGCCTCGAGAGAAATCATACTTTCCCTCTTGAAATTCGATATGGTACTTGACAACCTTGATGCAACTCGAAAAGTTCCCTAACATACCTGTTTCATTCAAGAGTATCAATGAATTTCCAGGCACAACTTAATCTGAGTCCTGTCTCCATTCCTGATATCGACATGAAGGTCAATTCCGCTTTATCTGTAAACGGATCCCAACCTTCCTGTCTCAACTCAGGAAGAGACCGGACTTAGATTGAAACACAGGATGACGCCTCGTGTTTCGTGACACATTCCGAAAAACACCAATTTCCACGTCCACTCAAGAGAAGTCCCGATGTCTGAGCACCTTTTCCAATGGAACCCCGAGGATGAAGTCACCACACTAATGGGCACTGACACCCTAGGTGCATCCTCCCAAAAGAGCCGCTGGTTCCAAGTACAACTTTACAAGTTGCATGACACCCCATGAACAACTCGAGAGGCAAGCAGCGTTCCATGCCTCCACGCAAGATGAGGCCTAACTCCCTGTTCAAAACCCTCAAAGACCCGGAGAGCAATGTCAGAACAGGAGAGGAAGCCTGAGATTCAAGCCTCAACTCCAGAGGAGGCCCTCTTCCATGGCACTGAACCCAGGGGAGTCCCAAGACAACCCTCTCAACTGTAGAGTATTCCCCTTTCTCATAGGCACCAAGAGAAGCTGACAGAAGGCACCATCACAAGCCGAGGGAACCTAGCGATTCTTACAGCATCTCGAGAAACACCTCGAGATACCCTCTTCAACACGTCTTGAAACCCGATTCTCCTGTCGTGACTCGAGAGCCATCCTGGGCCCTCTTCACCACTCGAATGGGGACTGTACTTCCCTGGGGACACAAGAGAGGTTCCCTGAGTTCCCCGTCGTAACTCGAGAGAAACGCCACATGTCGAGCCCCAGCTCGAGAAAACACCATGAGATTCCCGCAACATCACCAGATGAGGCCCTTCTTTTAATGCAGGGCCTAGAGAGCAATCCCAAGTCCCCTCTCAAAATGGCACAGAAGGATGGATTGCTTTCTTTTTTTTTTTTTTTTTAACACAATGGGCTTCAAGAGCTAGCCATGGCAACTCGAGAGGAGAGGGCAGTTCTTTGCTTCAAGTAGAGATGAGGCCTGACTTCCTGACTGAAGCTTGAATGCAACCCCGAGAACCCTGACACCACTGAAGGGGAACAAGGAGTTTCTGGACACAGCCTAAAAGATGTTTCTTTGTCCTGCAGCGACTCCAGAGCAATCCCAGCTCTCCATGCCATTTTGAATGGAGATTGGTATTCCCTGGGGCCACGAGAGAGGCTCCATGAGTTCCCCGTCGTAACTAGAGAATCCCGCCTTAAGTCACGAAAAACCACGTGGTTGCCCAGTCATCGCCAGATGAGGCCATTTCCCACTGCAGCATCTTGAGAGAAATCCCACGAACCCACTGGATCATCTAAAAGGAACTTGACACACTTGAGGAAACTACAAATGTGGCCCAACATACCAGTCTCATTGGAGAGGAACACCGAGGTTTCCGGCACAACTTCCTCTGAGCCCCTTCTTCCCTCCTGATCTCGACATGAGGGTCGATGCCCCTGCTTTGTCTGGAAAGGGATCCTGATCTTACAGTCCCACATCAGGAGGAGGCAGCTATCACTTGGAAACTCGAGAGGAAGCCTCGTGGGTCGTGCCACATTCCAAAAGACACATTCCAAAGTCCACTCAAGAGAAGTCGCGTTGCCTGGGCACCTTTTCCAATGGAACCCTGAGGATGAAGTTAACCACTTGAGGGGGCACTGACACCCTGGTTGCATCCTCCCGAAAGAGCCACTGGGTCCAAGTACAACTCGACAAGTGGCCTGATACCCCAGGAACAACCAGAGAGGCAAGCGGAGTTCCATGTCTCTAAACAAGACGAGACCTAACTCCCTTTACAAAACCCACAAAGACCCTGAGATCGAAGTCAGCACAGGAGAGGAAGCCTGACATTCCCGCATCACCTCGAAATGAGGCACTCTTCCATGGCACTGAACCCAGGGGAGTCCCAAGACAACTCTCTCAGTTGCATAGTATTCCCCCTTGTCAGAGGCACCACAGGAAGATGCCAGAGGTCACCGTCACGAGTCGAGGGAACCTATGGATTCTTACAGCAACTCGAGAAACACCTTGAGATACCCCCTTCAACTCGTCTTGAAGCCCGATTCCCCTGCCGTGACCAAGAGCCATCCCGGGCCCTCCTCGACACTTGTATTAAGACTGGACTTCCCTGAGGCCATAACAGAGGCTCCTGAGTTCCCCATCGTAAATCGAGAGAAAAGCCACACGTCGAGGAGCAGCTCGAGCACCACCATGAGATTCCCCCGACATCGCCAGATGAGGCCCTTCTTTTCTTGCAGGGCCTAGAGAGCAATCCCAAGTCCCGTCTCAAAACCCCACAGAAGGCTTGATTTCATTTTGGCCAAACAATGGGATCCAAGATCTAGTCATGGAAACTCGAGAGGAGAAGGGTGTTATTTGCATCAACTCGAGATGAGGCCTGACTCCCTGGGTGAAGCTTGAAAGCAACCCCGAGATCAGTAGCACACCGGAAGTGGAAAACAGGGTTTCTGGACTCAAGCCTAGAAGAGGTCTCTTTGCCCTGCAGTAACTCGAGAGCAATCCCCAGCTTTCCCACGCCATTTGCATGGAGATTGGTCTTCTCTGGGGCGACACGAGAGGCTCCCTGAGTTCCCAGTCTTAACTTGAGAATCCCGCCGTAAGTCGAGAACAACCACTTGTTTGCCCAGTAATCGCCAGAGGAGGCCCTTTCCCGCTGCAGCGTATTGAGAGAAATACCACGAACACACTGGACCATTGAAACAGAACTAGACAGCCTTGAGGAAACTTCAAAGGTGGCCCAACATACCGGTCTCATTGGAGAGGAACACCAAGGTTCCCGGCACGACTTTCTCTGAGACCCTTCTTCCCTCCTGATATCTACATGAGTGTAGATCCCTCTGCTTTGTCTGGAAAGGTATCCCGACCTTTCAGACCCACCTCAAGAGGAGGCCAGTCTCACTTGGAAACTCGAGAGGAACCCACGTGGGTCGTGCCACATTCATAAAGACAGCGATTTCCCTGTCCACTCTAGAGAAGGCCCGATGCCTGCACATCTTTTCCAAAGGAAACCCAAGGATGAAATCACCACACGAAGGGGCACTGACACCCTTGGTGCATCCTCCCGACAGAGCCTCTGGTTTCAAGGACAACTCGACAAGTGGCCTGACACCCCATGAACACCTCGAAAGGCAAGCGGAGTTTCATGCCCCACACAAGACGAGGCCTAACTCCTTGTTCAAAACCCAAAAAGACCCCAAGATCGAGGTCAGAACAGGAGAGGAAGCCTGAGATTCCCCCCTCGCATGCAGATGAGGCCCTTTTCCATGGCACTGAACCCAGGGGAGTCCCAAAACAACTCTCTCAACTGCACAGTATTCCACCTTCTCATAGGCACCAAGGGAAGCTGTCAGAGGTCACCGTCACAAGCCGAGGGAACCTAGCGATTCTTACAGCAACTCAAGAAACACCGCGAGATACACCCTTCAACACGTCTTGAAGCCTGATTCCCCTGCCGTGACTCGAGAGACATCCCGGGCCCTCCTAGCCACACGAATGGGGACTGGACTTCCCCGGGGACACAAGAGAGGCTCCCTGAGTTCCCCGTCGTAGCTCGAGAGAAACGCCACACGTCGAGCCGCAGCTCGAGAAAACACCAGGAGATTCCCGCAACTTCGCCTGATGAGGCCCTTCTTTCCTGCAGGGCCTAGAGAGCAACCCCGAGTACTCTCTTAAAACTCCAGAGAAGGCTTGATTCCCTTTTTTTTTTAAAACACAATGGGATTCAAGAGCTAGCCTTGGAAACCGCGAGGAGAGGGCAGTTCTTTGCTTTAACTCCAGACGAGGCCTGACTCCCTGGCTGAAGCTTAAATGCGACCCCGAGATCCCTAGCGCCCCTGAAGTGGATCACGGAGTTTCTGGCCACACGCTTAGAAAACTAGAAGATGTCTTTTTGCCCTGCAGCGACTCACGAGCAATCCCCAGCTCTCCCACGCCATTTTGAATGGAGATTGGTCTTCCCTGGGGTCACAGATGAGGCTCCATGAGTTCCCAGTCAAACTCGAGAATCTTGACGTAAATCGAGATCAATCACGCGTTTGCCCAGTCATGGCCAGATGAGGCACTTTCCCACTGCAGCCTCTTGAGAGAAATCCAACAAACCCACTGTATCATCGAAACGGAACTAGACAGCCTTGAGGAAACTTCAAATGTGGCCCAACATACCGGTCTCATTGGAGAGGAACACCAAGGTTCCCAGCACGACTTTCTCTGAGCCCCTTCTCCCCTCCTGATCTCACATGAGTGTCGAACCCTCTGCTTTGCCTGGAAAGGGATCCCGACCTTCCAGTGGCACCTTAGGAGGAGGCCGGTCTCACTTGGAAACTCGAGAGGAAGCCTCGTGGGTCATGCCACACTCTGAAAGACACTGATTTCCCCATCCACTCAAGAGAAGTCCCGATGCCAGGGTACCTTTTCCAATGGAACCCCAAGGATTAAGTCACCACACGAAGAGGCACTGACAACCTGGGTGCATCCCCACGAAAGAGCATCTTGTTCCAAGGAGAACTCGACAAGTGGCCTGACACCATCGAGAGGCAAGCGGAGTTTCATGCCTCCACACAAGGCAAGGCCTAACTCCCTGTTCAAAACCCCCAAAGACCCCGTTATCAATGTCAGAACAGTAGAGGAAGCCTGAAATTCCCACCTTATCTCCAGAAGAGGACCTCTTCCATGGCACTGAACCCAGGGAAATCCCAAGACAACCTTCTCAACTGAACAGTATTCCCCCTTCTCATAGGCAACAAGGGAAGCTGCCAGAGGTCACCGTCACAAGACCAGGGAACCTAGGGGTTCTTACAGCAACTCGAAAAATACCTCGAGATACCCGCTTCAAGACGTCTTGAAGCCCGATTATCCTGCCTTGATTTGAGAGCCATCCCGGGCCCTCCTTGCTACTCGAATGGGCACTGGACTTCCCTGGGGACACAAGAGAGGCTCCCAGTCATAGCTCGAGAGAAACACCACACGTCGAGGCGCGCTCCAGAAAACACCATGGGATTCCCCCGACATCGACACATGAGGCCCTTCTTTTCCTGCAGGGCCTAGAGAGCAACCCCGAATCCTCTCTCAAAAATCCACAGAAGAGTTGATTCCCATTTTTTTGACACAATGGGCTCCAAGAGCTAGCCTTGGCCACTCGAGAGGAGAAGGGAGGTCTTTGTTTCAAATTGAGACGAGGCTTGACTCCCCGGCTGAAGCTTGAATGCAACCCCGAAATCTCTAGCGCCTCTGCAGGGGAACACGGAGTTTCTGGACACACGCCTAGAAGACTAGAAGAGGTCTCTTTGCCCTGCAGTGACTCGAGAGCAATCCCTTGCTCTCCCACGCAATTTTGAATGGAAATTGGTCTTCCCTGGGGCCACAAGAGATGCTCACTCATTTCCCAGTCGTAACTCGAGAATCCCGCCGTAAGTCGAAAATAGCCACGTGGTTGCCCAGTCATCGCCAGATGAGAACCTTTCCCGATGCAGCGTGTTGAGAGAAATCCCACAAACCCACTGGATCATTGAAAAGGAACTAGACAGCCTTGAGGAAACTTTACATGTGGACCAACATACCGGTCTCTTTGTAGAGCAACACCGAGGTTCCCGGAACAACTTCCTCTGAGCCCCTTCTTCCCTCCTGATATGGACCTGAGGGTCGTTCCCCCTACTTTGTCTTGAAAGGGATCCCGACCTTCCAGTCCCACCTCAGGAGGAGGCCGGTCTCACTTGGAAACTCGAGAGGAAGCCTCATGGTTCGTGATATACTCCAAAAGACACCGATATCCCTGTCCACTCAAGAGAATTCCGGATGCCTGCGCCACTATTCCAATGGAACCCCGAGGATGAAGTCACCACACGAAGGGGCACTGACACACTGGGTGCATCCTCCTGAAAGAGCCGCTGGTTCCTAGGACCACTCGACAAGTGGCCTGACACCCCATGAACACCTTGAGAGGCAAGTGAAGTTCCATGCCTCCACACAAGGCGAGGCCTAACTCCCTGTTCAAAACCCCCAAAGACCGCGCGATCATGTCAGAACAGGAGAGGAAGCCTGAGATTCCCGCCTCATCTCCAGATGAGGCCATCTTCCATGGCACTGAACCCAGGGGAATCCCAAGACAACCCTCTCAACTGCACAGTTTCCCCCTTCTCATAGACACCAAGGGAAGCTTCCAGAGGTCAGCGTCACAGGCCCAGGGAACCTAGGGATTCTTACAGCAACTCGAGAAACCCCATGAGATACCTCCTTCAACAAGTGTTGAAGCCCAATTCCCCTGCCGTGACTCGAGAGCCATCCCGGGCCCTCCTCACTACTCCAATGGGGACTGGACTTCCCTGGGGACACAAGAGAGTTCCCTGAGTTACCCGTTGTAGCTCGAGAGAAATGCCACACGTCGAGCCGCAGCTTGAGAAAACACCATGAGATACCCCGGACATCACCAGATGAGGACTTCTTTTCCTGCAGGGCCTAGAGAGTAATCCCGAGTCCTCTCTCAAAACTCCACAGAAGACTTGATTCCCTTTTATTTTTAACACAATGTGCTTCAACAGCTAGCCTTGGCAACTCGAGAGGAGAGGGAAGTTCTTTGCTTCACCTCGAGACGAGGCCTGACTCCCCAGATGAAGTTTGAATGCAACCCCAAGATCCCTAGCACCCATGAAGGGGAACACGGGGTTTCTGGACACACACCTAGAAGACTAGAAGAGGTATCTTTGCCCTGCAGCGAATCGAGAGCAATCCCCAGCTCTCCCACGCCACTTTGAATGGAGATTGGTCTTCCCTGGGGTCACACGAGAGTCTCCCTGAGTTCCCCGTCGTAATCTGGAGCATCCCGCCGTAAGCCGAGAACAAGCACTCGGTTGCCCAGTCATCGCCAGATGAGACCTTTCACCACTGGCAGCGTCTTCACTCAAATCCCACGAACCAACTGAATCATTGAAACGGACCTTGAGAGCCTTGAGGAAACTTCAAATGTGGCCCACCATACAGGTCTCATTGGAGAGGAACACCCAGGTTCCTGGTACAACTTCCTCTCAGCCCCTTCTTCCCTCCTGATCTCGACATGAGGGTCAATCTCCCTGCTTTGTCTGGAAAGGGATCCAGACCTTCCAGTCCCACCTCAGGAGGAGGCCGGTCTCACGTGGAAACTCGAGAGGAAGCCTCGTGGGTCGTGCCACATTCTGAAAGACATCGATTTCCCCGTCAACTCAACAGAAGTCCCGATGTCTGCACACATTTTCCAGTGGAGCCGCGAGGATGAAGTCTCCACACGAAGGGGCACTGACACCCTGGGTGCATCCTCCCAAAAGAGACGCTGGTTCCAAGGACAACACGACAAGTGGCCTGACACCCCATGAACACCTCAAGAGGCAAGAGGAGTTCCATGCCTCCACACAAGACGAGGCCTAACTCCCTGTTCAAAACCCCTAAAGACCCCATGATCGATGTCAGAACAGGAGAGGAGGCCTGAGATTCCCGCCTCACCTCCAGATGAGGTCCTCTTCCATGGCACTGAATATCAGGGGTGTCCCAAGACAGCCCTCTCAACTGCACAGTATTCCCCTTCTCATAGGCACTAAGCCAAGCTCACAGTGATCACCGTTCCAAGGCGAGGGAACCTAGGGATGCTTACAGCAAATCGAGAAAAACCTCGAGATACCCCCTTCAACACGTCTTGAAGCCTGATTCACCTGCCGTGATTCGAGAGCCATCCCGGGCCCTCCTGGCCAATCGAATGTGGACTGGACTTCATGGGGCCACAAGAGAGGCTCCCTGAGTTTCCCATCAAAGCTCGAGAGAAACGCCACACGTTGAGCCGCAGCTCGAGAAAACACCATGAGATTCCCCCGACATCGGCACATGAGGCCCTTCTTTTCCTGCAAGGCCTAGAGAGCAACACCGAGTCCTCTCTCAAAACTACACAGAAGGCTTTATTCCTTTTTTTTTTTTTTTTTTTTTTTTAACACAATGGGCTTCAAGAGCTAGCCTTGGCCACTCGAGAAGAGAGGGGAATTCTGTTTCAACTCGAGATGAGGCCTGACTCCCCGGCTGAAGCTTGAATGCAACCCTGAGATCCTAGCGCTCCTGAAGGGGAACACGGGATTTCTGGACACACGCCTAGAAGACTAGAAGAGGTCTGTTGGCCCTACAGCGACTCGAGAGCAATCCCCAGATCTCCCACTCCATTTTGGATGGAGATTGATCTTCCCTGGGGCCACACGAGAGGCTCCCTGATTTGTCCGTCATAATTCGAGAATCCCGCCGTAAGTCGAGAACAAGCACGTGGTTGCCCAGTCATCGCCAGATGAGGCACATTCCCGCTGCAGCGTGTTGAGAGAAATTCCACGAACCAACTGGATCATCGAAACGGACCTTGAAAGCCTTGAGGAAACTTCAAATGTGGGCCAACATAACGGTCTCATTGGAGAGGAACACTGAGGTCCCCGGCACAACTTCCTCTGAGCCCTTTCTTCCCTCCTGATCTGGACTTGAGGGTCGATCCCCCTGCTTTGTCTGAAAAGGGATCCTGACATTCCAGTCCCACCTCAGGAGGAGGCCGGTCTCACTTGGAAACTCGAGAGGAAGCCTCGTGGTTCGTACCACATTCCGAAAGACACTGATTTCCCCATCCGCTCAAGAGAAGTGCTGATGCCTGCACACCTTTTCCAATGGAACCACGAGGATGAAGTCACCACACGAAAGGGCACCTACACCCTGGGTGTATCCTCCAGAAAGAGCCACTGGTTCCAGGTACAACACGACAAGTGGTCTGACACCCCATGAACACCTCAAGACGCAAGCAGAGTTCCATGACTCCACACAATACGAGGCGAACCTCCCTGTGTAAAACCCCCAAAGACCCCGAGATAGATGTCAGAACAGGAGAGGAAGCCTGAGATTCTGGCCTCACCTCCAGATGAGGCCCTCTTCCATGGCACTGAACCCAGGGGAGTCCCAAGAAAACCCTCTCATCTGCACAGTATTCTCCCTTCTCATAGGCACCAAGGGAAGCTGCCAGAGTTCAGCATCACAAGCCCAGAGAACTTAGGGATTCTTATAGCAACTCGAAAAACACCTCGAGATAACCCCTTGTGTACGTCTTGAAGCCCGATGCCCCTGCCGTGATTCGAGAGCCATCCTGGGCCCTTCTCGCTACTCGAATGGGGACTGCACTTCCCTGGGGCCACAAGAGAGGCTCCCTTAGTTTACTGTCGTAGCCCGAGAGAAACACCACACGTCGAGCCCTGCTCAAGTATACACCATGAGATTTCCCCGATATCGCCAGATGAGGCCCTTCTGTTCTTGCAGGACCTAGAGAGCAACCCCGAGTCCTCTCTCAAAACTCCACAGAAGGCTTGATTCCCTTTTTTTTTTTTTTTTTTAAGACAATGGACTTCAAGACCTAGCCTTGGCAATTCGAGAGGAGAGAAGTGTTCTTTGTTTCAACTCGAGACAAGGCCTGACTCCCCGGCTGAAGCTTGAATGCTACCCCGACATCCCTAGTGCCCCTGAAGGGGTACACAGAGTTTCTGGACACATGCCTAGAAGACTAGATGAGGTCTCTCTGCCTTGCAGCGAATTGAGAGCAAACCCCAGCTCTCTCACGCCATTTTGAATGGAGATTGGTCTTCCCTGGGGCCACACGAGAAGCTCCGTGAGTTCCCCGTCATAACTCTGGAATTCCACTGCAATTGGAGGAAAACCATGAGGTTCCCCCATCATCGCAAGATGAGGCCCTTTCCTACTGCAGCGTCTTGAGAGAAATCCCACGTTCCCTCTTGAATTTCGAAATGGTACTTGACACTCTTGATTCAACTCAGAAAGTTCCCAGACATACCGTTCTTACTAGAGAGGAAAACCGATGTTCCTGACACAATTTAATCTGAGCCCTTCTCCCCTTCTTATCTCGACATGAGGATCGATTCTGCTGTTTTGTCTGGAAATGAATCCAGACCTTTCCGTCACACCTCTGGATTACCCTGGTCTCACACTGAAATCGAGAGGAAGCCTAGTGGGTCATGCCACATTCTGAAAGACACCGATTTCCCCATCCACTCAAGGTAAGACTCGATGCCCGGGCACCTCTTCGAATGTAATCCCAAGGATGAAGTCACAACATTAAAGGGCACTGACACCCCTGTTACATCCTCTGGAAAAGCCACAGATTCTAAATATAACTCAACACGAGGCCTGAAACCCCATAATACACTTGCGAGGCAAGCGGACTTCCGTGCCTCAACACAAGATGAGGCCTGACTCCCCTCTTACAACTTCGCAGAGACCCCAAGATTGATGTCTGAAATAGAGAGGAACCCTGAGGTTCCCGCCTCAACTCCAGATGAGGCCTTATTCATCCCTGAAGCCATGCTTGTGGAATCGCGAGGTGCCCCTCGCATTACCAAAGCAGCTTTGACTTAATTTAGGAGACACGAGCCGGTCCCGCAGGTCGGCACGCAACTCGAGAGGAACTTGTAACTTCCTGCCACAACTCCACCCAACCCACCAAATCTCCCCTGCACGCTTTAGGTGTCCCTTTGATGCTGCTACATTTCCAAAGCAAGCCCACGATCCCTCTTGGAACTCCAAAGAGTACTTGACATTCTCCAAGTAACTCCAGAAGTTTCCCCAGATACCTGTTTCCACTCAAGAGGAATGCTGAGTTTCTCGTCACAAGTCAAGAAGAGCCCCATTTTCCCCTCCTCAAGTTGAGATGAGGGTCGATTGCCCTGCTTCACTTGGAAAGAAATGCCGACGTCCCCTTCGCACCTTGAGACGAGGCTGGTGTCTACTTGACACTGGAGGGGAAACCGGGGGTCTTGTCACAATTCAAAAACCACGTATTTACCCATCCACTCGAGATCAGACCTGATTCCCTTGCACCGATTCGTATGTCAGGAGAGATCAACTCACAACACAAAGGAATTTAATGATGCCTTGGGTGCTAATTACAAAAGAGCCACAGGTCCCACGTTCAACTCGCGTGGGTGCCTGAAGCCCCTTTGTCAACTCGAGAGGCAATCAGAGTTCCATATCTCCACACAAGTCGAGACCTGACTCCCTGTTTGAAATGGCATACACACCCCGAGACCCACGTCAGAACAGGAGAGGAACCCTTAGGTTACCACCTCAACTCGAGATGAGGCCTTCTTCCATTGCACCGACCCCAGTTGAGTCCTGAGAGGCACCTCCCAACTCGACAGTATTCCTGCCTTCCCATAGGAACCATGAGAAGTTCCCTGAGTTCACCGTTGCAAGTCCAGTTAACCCAGGGTTTCCTGCCGCAACTCGAGAAACACCATGAGATTCCCCTATCAACGCATTTTGAGGCCTGATTCACTGCCATGACTGGAGAGAAGGCCGCGCTCCCCCGTGAAACTCGAATGGATATTGGACTTACCTGGGGCCACACGAGAGTCTCCCTGAGGTCCCTGTCGTAACTCAAGAGAAACACCACATTGTGCCACAGCTCGAGAAAAAACACGAGATTCCTTCGTCATCGTGAGATGAGGCCCTTCTTTTCCTGCAGGGCCTAGAGAGAAATTCCGCGTCTCCTCTCAAAACTCCACAGGAGGCTTGACTCCCTTTAGGCCACTCAATTGGCTCCAAGAGATACAGGTCGCAACTCGAGAGTAGAGCGGAGTTATTTGCTTCAAATTGAGATGAGACTTGACTCCCCAGGTGAACCTGTAATGCAACCCGAGATCACTCTCAAAACTGGAGAGGAACACAGAATTTCTGTACACAAGCCTAGATGGGGTCTATTTGCCCTGCAGTGACACGAGAGCAATCCCCAGCTCCCCCTCGCAACTAGAATGGAGATTGGACTTCCCTGGGGAACCACGAGAGGCTCCCTGAGTTCCCCGTGGTAACTCTCACAGCAAATTGAGCTAAGATCTCAGCACAACTAAAGAGGAGTCCAGGCACACATCATTACAAGAGAGGAGCATCCACAACACAATTAGAGAAGTGCAGCTCACCACAATTAGAGAAGCTCTCATATATCACATCTGGAGAAGAGACCCACGTCACATTGCAGCTATTCAGGAAAAGCCCTGCCCAATACAACTAGAAAGGAGATTCCCACCACAAGAAGAGACTTATCCAAGAACCACAAATAGAGAGTTGACCCTCACTGGAACTAGAGAGGAGTCTTCTGGGTAAAACTAAATTGGATATCACACCTCAACTAGAGCATAGCACCATGCCCACAGCAACTAGATTAATGATTGCAACAACTCAAAGGAGCAGCACACCACATCTGGAGAGAAACCCCTAGTACAGTGCAACTAGAGCTCCTGGCCACACCTAGTGTGTTTACCACAAGCCACAACGAGAGAAGTCTGCACACTGCTTATGTAAACAGTCTCTTGCATACCGCAATGACTAAGAAACACCACTGCCCAATGCAACTAGAGAGGTACCACCAAGTCCTTCCCTGAAACATGAGACATGACACTGGTCACAATGATAGAGGGTACCTCCACCAAAACTAGAGAGGTTTCTCCTTCCAGAAGTATAAAAAAGTCCACCAAAGCATCCCAGATAGAGATAATCCCCTGAAGTAACCCGAGAGGAGGTCCTCACAAGTAAGGAGGAGTAACAATACTAAAACTTTTGAGAAATACCTAGTGTCCAAAGAAGAGCAGAACCACTTTGCAGAGACCCCATCACAACCTAAGAGGTGGGACTACTGAAACTCGAGATGAGCCCTGGATATGCTGCCACAATTCGAGAAAAGAACGCTGAGCTACTTGACAGACGCCATTGGCCACAACGTGAGAGGATGTCCATAGACACCATAAAAAGAGAGGATCCACACTTCAGCAAATATGGATGAGCCCCTCCACCACAACCAGAAAGGAGGACCCTTGACATTACAATGAGAGAGGACTTCCCTCAAGTATTGCAGCAAATGTCCCTGTCACCATGACCAGAAAGGAGCACACATACCACAACTAGAGGTTAGCCCATAAACACACCACAACTAGAAATGAGAAGCAACACAACTGCTAGAGATAATCCCCCATCACACCTACAGAGGAGCCCACAGCACACCACAACTAGAAAGAAACACCCATGCCACAGGTAGAGAGGAGTCCCCAACCACAACTAGAGAGGTGCTTGAACACCACAACTAGAGAGAATCAAAGCCACCACAGTTACCTAATTGAATCTGACCCAAACTAGAGAAAAAACCCCATGCCAAACTAGTGAGTAGCCATCCACACATTCCAACAGCCCCCTTGAACATCCCTGTTAGAGACGAGTCACAGCAATACAACTTGAGAGGAGGCCCCAGTGCAACATGCGAGGAACACTGAGTACATCCCAAATGGAAAAGAACCCTGAATTCCCTGCCACAGCTTGAGTGGTACACTGATTCTAGCGCTGAAATTCGAGAGGAATCCTGAGATCCCACTGAAACTCGGGAGGAGCTCTGAGTCCCCTGAAGCAACTCAAGAGGTACCCCGACTTCCCAGCCACAACTTGAGTGGAGCCCCAGGTCCCCTGTTGCAACTTAATAGGAAGCTCGAATTTTATGCTGCAGCTTGAGAGGAACTCCGAGTTTTCAGCTGCAATTCTAGTGGGCCATAGTCCCCTGTTGTAACTCAAAAGGAACCCTGAGTTCTCTACCTCAACTCGAGAGGAGGACCAACTCCCTTCCTGCAACTCGAGAAGAACCTTGAGGTTCCCATCACAAACTGAGACTAGATCCTAGCCCCCCAATGCAACTTGAGAGGATTCCCAAGACTACAACCACAACTCAAGAGGAACTGAGAGAATCTGCATCAATTCAAGAGGAGCCCTATTCTGTATCACTAGGGGAGGTCCCAGCAACAAAGTCAGAGGCACTCCAACACCAGAGCTGGAGAGGACGCCCTCACCACAACTAGAGAGCAGCCCCTAGGACATCCCAACTTATAGGGGACACTCTGTAGCAAATAGAGATGAGCCGATGAAGCAACTCAAGAGGAGCCACTCAAAATTAAAAAGTATCAATCCCACAATAAACTAGTAAGGAGATCCCGGTGCCAAAAGTAGACAGGACTCCCCCCTCCATGGAGACAACACACCACAACTCAAGAGGAAGCATCACCAGAACACGAGAGAAGCTCTGAGTCCCCTGCTTCAAACCAAGAGGAGCATTTCATGGAAACTTGAGAGGAAATCTGAGTTGAACACTGTAATCCAGAGGAAAAGCAAGTACCAGCCACAACTCAACAGGAGATCGAGGCCTACTGCTGCAACTCCAAAGGAACCCTTAGTTTCCCAACACAACTTGAAAGGACCCCCAAATCCCCTGGTGCAACTTGAGAGGTGCCACCACCAGAACTCAAGAGGGGCTCTGAATCCACTGCCTCAACTCAAGAGGAGCTCCCTTTTCAAATCAAGATAACACCTCAGTGTTACTAGAGAGGAGAACCACACCACCACAAGAGGAACCCAGCACATATCACAAAAGGAAGAACCACCCAAGGCACAATTAGAGAACTGCAGCTCACCACACAAGAGAGGCGCCCATGTATCAGAACTGAGAAGAGCCCCACAACACATAGCAACTGTAAAGGAAAACCCATGCCCAATGCAACTAGAGAGGGGAACCCCACCACAACTAGAGACTAGACCACCCACCACAAATAGAGTGTTGACCTCCACCGCAACTAGAGAGGAGGCTTCTGGGTCAAACTGAATTGGATTATGCCACCTCAACTAGAGAGTAGTACCTTGCTCACAGCAACTAGAGTAATGAGTGCAACAACGTGAAAGAGCCACCACACCACAACTAGAGAAAAACCTCTAGAATAGTGCAACTAGAGAGAGCCCCTGGCCAGAGCTAGCTTTGGCCACATGCCAAAATGAGAGAGGAGTCTGCACACCGCATTATGTATAGATTCCCCTGCATACTGCAATAATTGAGGAACTCCACTCTCAAGGAAACTAGAGAGGTACCACAGAGTTCTTTGCTGCAACACGAGAGGAGTCACTGATCACAATGACGGAGGATATCTCCACCAAAACTGGAGAGGTTTCTCCCACAAGTAGAGAGGAATTTACGAAGACATAACATGTAGAGAATCACGCACCTCCCCTCTGCTGAAAATAGAGGGGAGACCCTGAAGTAAATCGAGAAGAGGCCCTCACAAGTAGAGAGGAGTAACCATGCTAAAATTTGTGAGGAACACCTTGTGCCAAAGAAGAGCAGAGCACCTGAAGAGCCCTCTATCACAACCCAAGAGGAAGGAATACTGGAACTCTGGAGGACCTCTGAGTAAACTGCCACAACTCAAGAAAAGAACTCCACTGCCACTTGATATAAGCCACTGGAAACAATGAGAAACGATGTCCCCACACATCATACCTAGAGTGGACTCACACTGTGCCAAATATTGATGAGCTTCTCCACCACAAGAAAGGAAGCCTTTTCAAATTGCAATGAGGGAGGACTCCTCTCAGATATTGCTACTAAAGGGACCCTCACCATAACTAGGAAGAAGCCTGCACATCACATCTAGAGAGTAGCCCACCAGAACACCACAGAAGAAGGGAGCAGCCACAGTACAGCTAGAGAAAATCACCCACCAGAACTACAGAAGAACCCCCATTGATACTTGGGAGGAGCTCACCAACACATCACAACTAGAAAGAAACCCCCATGCCACAGGTAAAGTGGAGTCCCCAGCCACAGTTAGAGAGGAGCTCACCAAAGAATTCCAGAGGAGCCCCCTACTTCATCTAGACAGGATCCTCTGCCTCCTTTTAGAGGAGCCTCGAGCCCCCACAGCAAAATTATATGTGTCTCCTGAGTAAAATAAGGAGGAGCCCATGACCACAACAGAGAGATGAACCCACTACAACTAGAGACCCCCATGAACAACACAACTATCTTGGAGTCCTTTGTCACAATGAGAAAGTTGCACCCTGCCACCACTAGAGATAACACCACACAACACAACTCGAGAGAAGTCCCCCACAATTAAACAGGAGCACCTGAAATTAGACTTAAAGTAGCGCCCACCTTAACAACAATAGAAATGCCAACCACTGAAACTCCTGAGGAGCCTGCATTCTTCACGTGGAGAAGATCCCCAGACAAACCAACACTATTGAGGAAAAGCCCCCCACAAACGCAACTGGAGAGGAGCTCCCTCAACACAACTAGAAAGTTGACCATCTGTCACAACTAGAAGCAGTCAACCCCACCAAAATGAATGAGGAACCCATAGTGCAGAATTAGAGAAGACCCCTTGCCACGTAGCTCTCCACATGACAAATGTTAGAGGAGGTACAACCACATATCAAGAGGAGTTCTGAGTAACCTGGGAAAATTCTAGAGGAGAACTTAGACCCAACTTGAGAGAAAAGCCTGTCCACAATGGAAGAGGAGCCTTCCAGACATCACATCCAGAGAGGAGTCCATTCACTGCAAAGAGAAACAAGAATCACAACACAACTAGTGAGGAGACTCTCTGCACATTGCAATGAGAGAGGAATCCCCACAGACATCACAACGAAAGAAGAGCACCTCACTACAACTACAGAGGACCTTGCACACTATAGCTAGAAAGAGCCCCCCATATTAAAGCCATTGATGACTCCACCATCACACCTGGAAAAGAGCTTCCCCCTGAAACTTAAGTGGAGGTCATCAGCAAAACACAACTAGAAGGAAGGTGCCATGCCACAGCTACAGAGGAGTCCCCCACCACAATTACAGATGATTGTGTGTTACCTGCTCAGTCAATTCCGACTATTTCTGACCCCATGGACTGTGTAGCTAGCCAGACTTTTCTGTCCATGGGGTTCTACAGGCAAGAATGCCAGGGTGGGTTGTCATGCCCTTCTCCAGAGGATCTTCCTGAACCAGGGATGAAACCCAGGTCTCTTGCATCCCAGGCAGATTCTTTACCATCTTAGCCACTGGGGGCCTATGACAAAAAATTAAAGTGAATTTGCTCAGTAGTGTCTGACTTTTGGCAACCCCATGGACTGTAGTCTACCAAGTCCCTCCATCCATGGTATTTTCCAGGCATGAATACTGGAGTTGGTTTCCATTTCTATCTCCAATTTCAGATGAGCCACCCAGCAAAACTCGAGAGGTGCGTCCTGCAGCAACTCGAGAGGTGAATTATGCAACAAATGGAGAGGAGCCCCAGCCACAAGTTGAGAGCCTCATGCACCCTGAAGCTAGCTCAGAGCCCCCTGTAACAACTATAAAGCAGCACCCCTCCACAAGAGAGGACCCTACACAACACAACTAGAGAAAAGGCCACCACAACTAGAAAGGACCTTTCCCTCAGATCATAATAAGAGAGGAGACCCACACCACAACTAGAGGAGAGAACCGTATGGGAACTAGACAGTAGCCCCGCTGACTATTGACACTAGAGAGAAGCACACCAACACATCACAGCTAAACATACCCTCCCTGCTATGAGTAGAGAAGAGGTCAACACACCACAAGAAAAGATGATGTACATTGCTAAAATAAGCGAGTATATTCCTTCAACCCACAACTGGAAAAAGTGCACTTTCACATCACAACCAGAGAAGAAGCACCCTCACTACAGTCCAAGAGGAGTATGTTACAATATCCAGAGAGGAGTACCCATACCAAAACTAAAGAGGAGCCTCCAACCCCACCACAACTGTAGACAAATATGCAAACCACAATTAGAGGGGAACAGAAACAAAACTGTCAGTTGACCCTCACTGCAACTAGAGTGAAATCCTCTGACATAACTATACAGTAGCATACCACACATGACAACTAGACAGGAACCAGCCTGCTAATTGCTACTAGAGAGAAGCTGACCCACACAGCTCAAGAGTACGCACCTGCACAACTCTAAAGGAACCCCAAATCACCTAACACAACTTGAGAGGAACAACAAGTCCTTCACCATAACTCGACTGGAGTCCGTTTCCATCACAAGGAAGGAGCCCACAGCGATGAAACTAGGACACCCCACCAAAACTGGAGGAAAATTCCCTGCAAAAACTAGAGAGGAGCTGTCTGGCACATTGCACCTAGAGAGGATCCCTGTGCAGCAAATAGTGATGAAGACATTGAAGTAACTCAAGAGAAGCCTGTCACAACTAGGGTTGTCATAACCCCATGAAAAACAGTAAGGAGCCCCGAAACAACAAGTAAAGTGAACACCCACCCCACAGATAGCCCCCAGATGAGGTACTCTGCAACAAGAGAGGAGCCCCAAAACCACTTAGGAATTTGAGAGGAGGCCTATGCCACAATAAGAGAGAAGCCAATGACCACAACGAGAGATGAGCCCACCCAACAAAACTGGTGAGTATGACCCTTACCAGAGCTAGAAAGTAGACCTCTGACATTGCAGCTATAGAGGGTCACTGCCACAGAAAAAAAGAGACGAATCCACTCCTGCAAGTCAAGTAGATGCCCCTACAAATGTCAGAGAGGACAAAACTAGTCAAAACTAGCAAGTAGACCACATGCTACAATTAGAGAGCAGATCCTTGAACATCAACACTTGAGAGGAGCATTCCAGCACAATGCAATTAGACAGAAGTCTCCTGCCAAAACAAGAGAGGAGGCAAAGACAGCACCACTAAAGAGGAGGGGACATGCCAAAATTAGACAGTAGGCTTGCAGATATTGCACCTGGAAATAGTGCCTGCACACATCAATCCCAAAGAGCAAACATCCATGACAATTCAAGAGGAACACTCCAACACAACTCTAGAGGTGCCCCCACAAACACTACAACTAGGGAAGACCTCCCTTAACACAACTCAAGAGGAGCCTGAACACCACAACCAAGAGAGAAGCACACCCAACACAACTAAGTGTTGACCCCCCACACCAACTAGAGAGGAGCTCCATGCCACAGGTAGTTTAGCCACTCACACATCGAAATTAAACAGAAGCAGCCCTGCAGAATGCTACTAGAGAGGAGCCACCCCTCCTCCCCAAAAAAGAAAACTCGAGTGGAGGCCCTACCTCAACTTGAGAGGAAAAACAAGTCTCCCAGTGCAACTCGATTGAAGTCCCCCACCACAATGTGGGAGGAGCCCACACACTGCAACAAGAGAGGAGCCAAATCAGACTCTGCATGTAGAAAAGAGGCCCCACACCCGCCCCTAGAGAGAAACAGTCTTGCACACCACATCTAGAGAGGAGGATCCATTTCAATACCAGAGAGTAGCCACTCAAACCACAAATAGAGATGAGGCAGCAAACTGCACCTAGAGAGGAGCAGCACAGCATAATGCAACAATTTTGGAATTCCCACTCCACAATTAGAGAGGAAAACCCCAGGAAGAGTACAACTAGGGAAGAGCACTGCAGGACTTAACACTAGCTGTTAAGTCGCTTTAGGTCTCCCGTACTAGAGTGAAGCCCAATTGACAAAACTAGAGAGTTGAACACATGCTACAACTAGATAGCTGACATTCAGGCATAAGGAGCATATCGCTGAAACTACAGAGGTGCCACCCCCGCCTTAAAATGCACCACTGTGCAGTGTTTTAAGAGTGGAGCACCACTGTCATAACTAGAATGAATATCCCTTGCACAGATAGATAGGATCGTGCCCAATATATCACAATAAGAGAAAAGTTCCCATGCACATCAAAACTAGAGTGGAACTCCCTCATGGATCAAAATGAAAAAGGAGGCCAACATTGCAACTAAAAAGGAGACTCCTGTCACAACTGGAGATAAGCTCCCTGGACATCGCCATTAGAGAAGGGCATACCCATACATCACAATTAGACAGATCCTTGCCACAAGTAGAAAGGAGCCCACCATATCACAACTAAAGAAAACACCCACTACCACAACTAGACAGTAGCCCCCTGCACACTGAAACTAGAAAAAAAGAGCCCCTTCACTTCACAACCAAAGAGGAGCGACACCCATCCAAATTTGAGAAGAGCACTTTACCACAACTAGAGAGGAGCCCAACTACACAACTAAAGAGGACTCCCCTTGCCACAACTAGAGAAGAGAAACCCCCTGCTAAACCTAGAGAGGAGACTGCAAACGACAACTAGAGAGGAGCTGACCCACAACAGATAAAGAGTGGATTTCTACTGCAACTGGAGTGGAGCCCCATGCCATAACTAGAGAGTAGCGTCCCAAAAATTGCAAAAAGACAACAGCCAGGCTGCACAGCACTTCTAGATTATCTGCCCTAGGGCAATCCAAGAGGAGGCTCCAACACAACTTAAAGGAACCCCAAGTCCCCTCCTGAAACTCAAGAGAAATGCAAAGTTCCCCACAGCAATCTGACAGGAACACTATGCTGTATATCAAGAAAGCATAACCTGGCCAAATAACAGAGGAGCTCCCCTGGCAAATCTGTAGTGGATTTCCCAGGCAGAAATAGAGTGGAATCCCCGAGGACATCTCACCTAGAGAGAAGACCCTCTGAAGCAAATAGAAAAAAGCTGCCTGAATTTAATTGAATGGAATCACACACAACTAGAGAGAAGAAAGCCCACGAATATTAGGAACCTCTATTGCCAAAACTAGAAAGGACTCTTCCCATGGAACCACCCACACCCCCACCAAAAAGGACACAGCCTCACAACTCGAGAGGAGCCCTCCACTACAACTTGATAGGAGCCTCCTGGGTATCACACATAGAGAGGAACACTTCTGCTGCTAATAGAGACGACCCTCACAACACAACTGGACAGGAGCTTGCAGACCACAACTAGAGAGAATTGAACCCACCACAGCTATAGAGTTGAGCCCAAACATATCTAGAGAGAAGTTTCATGTCAAAACCAGTGAGTAGTCACCCGGACATTGTAATAAGAGAGAAGTCAATCTATACATCCCTACTAGAGACCAGGTTCCCCAAGACATCACGAGAGGAGGTCCCAGCACATCATGAGAGGTACCATGTTTAGCCCCACAAATTGAGAAGAAAACTGTGTTCCCTGCCACGGCTCAAGTGGAACCAAGAGTCCTGCACTGCAAATCAAGAGGAATCCTGAGTTCTTGCAACAACACCAGAGGAGCTCTGAGTACCCTACTGTAACTCTAAAGGAACCCCAAGATTCATTAGCAACTTGAGAGATACACAGTGTTACCAGCTACAACTCGATTGGAAACCCAAGTCCTCTTTTGCAACTAGAGAGGAACCCTGAGTTCCCCATCACAACTTGAGAGGAGGCCTGACTCCCCTGCTGCAACTCGAGAGGAGACCCAAGTTCCTCACCTGCCAACTCAACTCAAGAGAAATCTTGAGTTTCCTGTTGAAACCCAAGAGGAACCCTGAGCTACCCACCTCAACTGGAGAAGAGGTCCAACTCCCCTGCTGTGACTCAGGAGGAACAACGAGTTCCCCATTGCAAATCGAGATGAGCCCCAAGCACTGAGGTAACTCGAGAGGATTCCTAAGAGGATCCACCACTGCCACAATTTGAGAGAACTATAGGACAACTAAAGAGGGAGCTTCATACCACAACTAAAGAGGAGTCCTACCTTGCCACATCTAGAGAGTAGTCTGTAAACCACAGCTAGAGAGGAGTCCAAACCACAACTAGAGAGGGGTGGAAAGAAAAACGTCAGTGGACCCCATTACAACTAGAGTGCAGTCCTATGTTGTAACTATTATAGTAGCCTACTGCACATCACAAGTAGACAGGAGGAAGCCAGATAATTGCTACTAGAGAGGAGCTGACCCAAGCAGCTCAAAAGGAGGCACCACCACAACTATAAAGGAACCCCAAGTCACCTGTCCAAACTTGAAAGGATCCCCAAGTCATTCACTGCATCTCTAGAAGAGCTCTGTGCCATCACATGGAAGGAGCCCCCAAGGACAAAGCTAGGAGTAACCCTTCCAAAACTTGGGAGGATTCCCCTGCCAAAATTAGATGGTAGACTTTCAGCATATTGCACCTAGGGAGAAGCCCCTCTGTTGTGAATAGAGGAAGCCCCTGAAATAAATAGAGATGAGCCTGTCACAACTAGAGTGGAGGAAACCCGTGAAAACTAGTGAGGAACCCCCAATGCCACAAGTAGAGAGAACAAACTCCCCCATAGAACCCTTGGAGGAATCACCACCCCAACTAGAGAGGAGGCCCGAGTCCCCTTCTGAACTTGAGAGGAGCCCTGTACCACAGCTCAAGAGAAGCCCACGGCCAGAATGAGAGAAGAGCTCACCTGCCAAAACTGGAGAGTGTCCCACGACCGCAACAGAAGAGGAAACCCTGGACATTGCACCTAGAGAGGATCCGCTCCACTGCCAATAGATACAATCCCTGGCTGCAAGTCGAGTACACACCCCTACCACAGTCAGAGAGGACCATCCTCACCACATCTAGAGAATAGACCCCATGTCACAAATAGAGAGCAGCCCCTTGAACATTGCCACTTGAAAGGAGCACTCCCACACACCACATTTGCTCAGAAGCCTCCTTTCACAACTAGAGAGGAGTCGCCCATGCCACAACAAAAGAGGAGGGGCCTTGCAAAAATTAGAGAGTAGGCTCGCAAATATCGCACCAGGAAATACTGCCTGTGCACATCGCTACCAGAGAGGAAACTTCCTTCCCAATTCGAGAGGAACATTCCACTGCAGCTCTAGAGGTGTCTGTCTCCAGAACACCATAAATATAGAAGTGATCCCTAACACAACTTGAGAGGGGACTGCAAACCACAACTACAGAGAAGCCAAACCAACAAAACTAAGAGTTGGCCCCCACATCAGCTAGAGGGGAGACCCATGCCTCAGGGAGTTTAGCCACCTACATATCACTACTAAACAGAAGCCATCCTGCACAATGCTACTAGAGAGGAGATAACTCACTAAAACTCGAGTGGAGGCACTGCCTCACCTTGACAGGAATACCAAGTCTCCCGATGAAACTCAAGAGGAGTCCCCCACCACAACTAGAGAGGAGTGCACACACTGCAACAATAAAGGAGCCCACCATTACACTGCATGAAGTAAGAGGCCCTGCACCCCGCTCCTAGAGAGGAGCAATCTCGTACATCTCATCTAGAGAGGAGGCTCTACAGAACTACTAGTGAGTAGCCCACCAAACCACAAATAGAGATGAGCCAGAAATCTGCATCTAGAGAAGCACTGCACAGCTTGATCCAACAAGACAGGAATTCCCACTGCACAGATGAAGAGGACTTCCCCAGGCACAACACACTTAGGGAGGAGCGTCCAGGAACATCGCAACTAGAGAGAAGTCCAACCGCCAGAACTGGAGAGTTGAATACACGCCACAACTAGATAGTTGACCCTCAGGCGCAACTAGAGGAGCACACCGCCAAAACTAGAGAGGTGACCCGCCCTCCCTTACATCGCATTTAGAGTAGAGAACCACTGCCTCAACTAGAGGGGACACCCCTCCCACAGATCGACATGAGTGTGCCTCACTCATCACAATTAGCAAAAAGTGCCCATGTACATCACAACTAGAGTGGGATTCCCACACGAATCACAATGAAAGAGGAGGCCAACACTGCAGCTAGAGAAGAGACCACTGCCACAATTAGAGATATCCCCCCCCCCTTAACATTGCCATTAGAGAGCATACCCATCTATCACAATTAGACAGAAACCTCCTTCCAGAAGTAGAGTGCAGCCCACCATGTTACAACTAAAGAGGCCTCCCATTGTCACAACTAGAGAGTAGCCTCCTACACATTAAAGCTAGAAAAAGTTCCCTTTCACGTCACAACGAGACAATAGCCATTCCCATTAGTTTGAGGAGAGCACTCTAGCACAACTAGAGAGAAGCCCGACTGCCACAACTAAAGAGGAGCCCCCCTGTCACAACTAGAGAGGTGTCTGCAAATGACAAGCAGAGAGGAGCCAAAAAAACACAAATAAAGAGTGGACCCCCACAGCAACTAGAGTGGCACCCCATGCTGCAACTAGAGAGTAGCTTCCCACACAATGCAGATAGAGAGAGGTAGCCTGCACAGAGCTACTAGAGAGGATCTTCCACACTGCAGCACGAGAGGAGGCTCCACCACAACTCTAAAGGAAGCCTGAGTCACCTGCTGTAACAAGCAGCACACCGAGTTCCCTGCTGCAATTTGACAGGAGCCCTAGGAAAAAACACGAAAAGGGGCCTCTAGTCATAATGATACTGGGGCTCCCGGGTAAAAGTGAAGCAGATTCCCCCAGAAAATCTAGAGTGGATTCCCCCGGGATATCACACCTAGAGAGAAGCCTCTCTTCCACAAATAGAGATGAGGTACTTGAAGTAAGTTGAGTGGCGTCCTTTATAACTAGAAAGAAGCAATCCCCCTAATGTTAGTGAGGAACCCATATCGCCAAAAAGAGAGGACCTTCCCCATGGAGCCCCACACACTCCAACCAGAGAGGACATTGCCCTGCAACTTGAGAGGAACCCAATAGACATCACACATTGAGAGGAGCCCATCTGCTGCTAATAGAGACAAACCTCACACCGCAACCAGAGAGGAGCTTGATCACCACAACTAGAGAGAATCAAACACCCCACAACTACAGAGTTGACCCTGAACACAACTAGAGAAATCGCATGCAAAACTAGTGAGTAGCCACACGCAGATTGCGACAAGAAAGGAGCTGCCCTGCACATCCCTGCTAGAGATGAATTACCCCAAAGGAACTCGAGAGGAGGCCCCACCACAAGTCAAGAAGAACCCTGGGTAACTTATCAGCTCAAGAGGAACACAAGTTCCTTACCATACCTCGAGTGGAACCCTGAGTTCCGTGCCACAATTGGAGAGGAACACTGAGCTCCCACTGCAAGTAGAGGGGAGCTTTGAGTCCTCTGATACGACTTGACAGGAACCCCCTCTTCCCCACTTCAACTCTAGAGGAACCCTGGTGTTTTGTGACACTCTTCACAGACCCTGAAGCTGGTTCACACATCAATATTCACCAGGGTGTAAACCCTCTGTGTTCACATACGTGGTCTCACCCGTCCTCAGTCTCCAGTGTGACCCCATGTCTCAGGTGCTGCACCTGGAGTCACGTGGCCCAGTATCCAATATGACTTCCCTCTTCCACCTGGGGTCACACATCCATAGATTCCAGGGTGACACCCCTCCCAGACCCTGAAGTTGGGGTTACACATCCACAGTATCCAGTGTGACCTCCCCTCACCAAACTTTGTACCTTAGTTTACTTCGCCTCTGTTTCCAGGGTGACACCATATCCCAGACCCTGTACCTGGGCTCACATGTTTATGGTGGCCAGGATGACAACCCTTCCCAGATACTGTACCTGGTGTGACATGGGCACAGTCGCCAGGGTTACCCCAACTTCCAGACCCTGTACCTGGGCTCACACATACACTTTCTCCAAGGTGAGACCCTTGCAGACACTGCCCCTGCAGTCATATATCCACAGTCTCCAGAATGACTCATCCAAATCCTGTACGTGGGGCCACACATGAAGTCACAAGTGTTACTCTCTCCCAGACCCTGCACCTGGGGTCACATATCCACAGTCTCCTGTGTGATGTCACACCCCAGGCACTGAACCTGTGATCACAGGTCCACAGGCTCCAGTGTAACCTCTTTCCCAGACTCTGTAAGTGGGATCACATGTCCTCAGTCTCCAGTGTGACCCCACCTCTCATAATATGTACCTGGAGGTGAGTTGTACACAGTTTCCAGAGTAACCACCCTGCCAGATCATGTACTTGTTTCCACATCTACAATCTCGAGGATGACTGTCTTCCCTTACACTGTAGCTGGATTCACATGTCCACATTCTCCAGTGTGAACTCCATTTCACACACTGCACCTGGGCTCACATGTCCACATTCTCCAGGGTGACCACCCCGTCCTTGTCCATGGGGTCAAATATCCACAGTCTCCTGGGTGACACTTCTCCCCAAACCCTGAACCTGGGGTCACACCTTCACAATTTACAGGGTGACAATTTTCCAGACCCTGAATCTGGGGTCACATATCCACAGTTTCTAGGGTGACTGCATCCTCCAAACCAGAATCTGGAGTCACACATCCACCGTCTTCATGGTGATCTTGCCCCCTACACCCTGCAACTGGGATCACACGTCCACAGTCTCCAGGGTGACCCCACACTCAAGACTCTCTTTGTGGGTTCACACATTCACAATATCCAAGGTGACCCCACCACCCAGATCCTGCACCCAGGGTCTCATGTCCACTGTCTCCAGGGTGACACCCCTCCCAGACTCTGAACCCGGAGTCACACGTACTCAGTCTCTGGGGAGACAACACATCACAGTGCCTCCATCTGAGGTAAGATTTCCACAGTCTCCAGGGTTACTGCCTCCCAGACCCTGTACCTGCAGACACACTTCCACAGTCTCAAGGGTGATCCCACACTCCAGACCCTTTTCCTGGGGTCACATATCCAGTATCCATGGTGAAGCCCTTCCCCAGGCCCTTTACCTGGGGTCACACATGCACAGTCTCAAAGGTGACACCCCTCCCAACATCCTGTACCAGTGATCACATATTCAGTCTCCATGGTAATCCCACCCTCAAGACCCTGTATCTGGCTTCACAAGTCCATACTCTCGGTGACCCCACCTCCAAGAATCCACATCTAGGCTCACACATCAACAGTCTCCAGGTTGACCCTACCTCCAAGTACTGTACCTGGGCTCACACGTCCACAGTCTCAAGGGGAACCCCACCTCCTAGAACCTCTGTAGGGGTCCATGTCCAGAGTCTCCTGGGACCCCACCTCCGACAACAGACAATGCAGCCATACAAAGGATTATAATAGACTATTATGAACAACTATATGTCAATGTAATTGATAAATGGAAGAAATGGACAGATTCTTAGAAAATTTCAATTATTCAAGACTGTATCCATAGTATCCAAATTTGATGAAGGTTGAAACGCACACCTGGCCAAAGAAGATAAAGAGATTGTAAACAAGCATATAAGGGCATAATCAGGATGCTGGTGGAATGCATGTACAGTCAACTCTGGAAGACAGTTTGGCACCTTTCTCCAAATCTAAAGAGTCTCACCTTAGGAATCAAGAAGTGCACCTCTTGTATTTAGACAACTGCTTTGGAAAACTGAAATAAAAATTACTACCAAGTAATGTATGAGAGCACTATTCATAATTCATAATAAATAAAAACATCAGGATATCCTTACATAGATGTGCATTCACAGGTAAATTAGGGCATAGACATTTCAAGGGTATTACAAAACAGCACACCCAAAATATGCCCACTTGACAAAAATATTATTTTAGAGTGATTAAATTTAAAAAAAAAAAAAAAGCATCCCCAGAGAATTTTTAAAACCAAGGAGAAATGCCATCTTATAAAGTGGATTTATTTTTTTAAGGATATCTCCATTTGTAAGAATGCTTCAATCTCTGAACAAGGAAATGGAGGATGACTAAATATCAAGAATGACTTGACTTGACTATCAAGTAGATCTATGGAATGGATCTGGATGTTAATCTGCATAACCACCATACTTTTGTTTACAGTGTTTCACTTAATAATCTCCCTTAAATGTCTTCTTCCATCCCCTAACCTCCTTCTTTCATTCTTAGCTGATGATAGAATTTAAGGTAAAGTCTTGGACCATTTCAGGAAGTGACTCATTTTCCCCAGGCATCTTTCAACTATACAGGAGGTATGCATGGCATATATTAGACTTCTGATTGTTTTTCTCCATTCCATCTCCCTTTCATTATGAGTATCTCAATGAAGAACACTGAGGGTAGAGGGAAAATTATTTTTCGTTTCATATAATGCAATACAATAGTATTCAGACATATAAAGGAATGAACAACTAATGTATTTATTTAAAAAAAAGAAAAGCACGGATCTAACACTTATATTACGAAATGGAGGAATCCAGCCTCAAGTCCTACACACTGTATGACCTTATAAGACATTCTAGAAAAGGTAAAATAGACACGATAAACAGTTTATGGAATATGTGGCTGAAATATTTCACATTATAATTTAGTGATGAAAACCTGCCACTATGCATTTGTGTAAGCACATAGATTTTTGTTTTCAGAACTCAACAATTAAATTAGTACCTATTAACATTTATTAATTCATGGTATGGGAGTGTCAAAGACTGGAATGCAGAATTTAACAAAGAATCTAACAAATTTAGAAATATATGAAAAACTTTAGACTTCCCTGGTGGGCCAGTGGTTAAGACCCCACGTTGCCAGTGCAGGAGAGGTGGGTTCAATTCCTGGTCAGGGACCTAAAATACCACATGCCACAGCAGAGCCAAGAGATTAAAAAAGAAGAAGGAATTTTTGTAAAAAAAAAAAAAAACAACAAAAAAGGCACTCAGTCGTAGGACAAAATTATCTGAAATAAGTTCACTGTGGAAAAGAATACAATCTGCAGTATAAAGGCAAAATGTACCAAACATAAACAATGATCTGTGTAAGTTCTTTCTACAGGGAGTTGGTAGTTAAGAGGACTGAAACTACTATTTCAGTCATTGATTGGAGCAAGCACTGAATTTGATAAATGACAAGTAATGGAAACCAAGTTTCTTATCACTGGAGTGGGAAGTTACAAGCAGACAAAGAGAGAAGGTTGTAATATCTGTGTCATAAGTAATCATGTTGGAGACATCAATATATTCTATCTTTAGCCTAATACAGAAACACCTAGCTCCATGTGAAAATCTTCATAACCATGTGTATTTATAGTCTAGTATACACGTGTATGTATTTCCCTGCATTTTCTGCTAAGATTTTTAAGTTCCCACATGAAAATTTTTATTAACCTTCTTTAATAGAAAGGAACGAGGAGTCTTTAAATATGTGGCTGATACTAGGACTGAGACAGTAAATCGATAAAGCAGCATAATCTTAAAATATGAGAAACAAGAACCATGAAAGCTGAATTATGTAAAATAAATTCAGGACAGCATGGAAAAAGCTCTCAATAGACAAAGCAAGAATAAACTAAGCAGTCTAATTGACTTGATCATAATCAAAAGAAAGTGAAAGTGAAGTCTCTGAGTCGCGTCTGACTCTTTGAGACCCCATGGACCATACCCTATGAGGCGCCTTCAGCCATGAAGTTTTCCAAGCTAGAGTACTAGAGTGGGTTGCCATTTCCTTCTTCTGGGGATTTTTCCCACCCAGGCATCGACCCTAGGTCTCCTGCATTGCAAGCAGATGCTTTTAGAGTCTGAGCGACCAGGGAAGACCCCAAAGGTTTAAAAGAAATTTCAGGTGTCCAAATAGGTTAAAAAAAATAAAACACAAACAAACACAGGTTTTATGAGTAGTGTTGAACAAAAATCTATACACAGAAACATTCTAAATAATTGATGTGGACACTCAGCTATCCATCAAGTATGTGAAGCTAACTTCCTTCTCCTCAAATGTGGGTCCTGCATTATTACTTCCTCCTTAATAAGGCACTTAGGATGGACCTGGGGGAAATCAAGAATAAAGACCAATGGAAAATACTGGGGAAAATGTACAGAAATTGGAACTCAAACTTTACTTGTGGAGATGTAAAATGGTGTGATCTATGTGTGCAGAACCAGCATTGTCTCAAAAACATAAAAAATGTAATGATCATATCGCTCAGAAGTAGCCACAGGACCTAAAAAGTTCAGTTTTCATTCCAGTCCTAAAGAAAGGCAATGCAAAAGAATGTTCCAACTACCAGGCAGTTGCACTCATCTCACACGTTACCAAAGTAATGCTCAAAATTCTCCAAGCCAAGCTTCAATAGTACATGAACCATAAATTTTCAGATGTTCAAGCTGGATTTAGAAAAGACAGAGGAGCCAAAGATCAAATTGCCAAAATCCGTTGGTTCATTGAAAAAGCAAGAGAAAAACTTCCAGAAAAACATCTACTTCTGCTTCAAAGACAACGACAAAGCCTTTGATTGTGCAGAAGACCAGAAACTGGAAAATTATTAAAGAAATGGGAATCACAGACCACTTCAACTGTCTCCTGAGAAATCTGTATGCAGGTCAAGAAGCAAAAGTTAGAACTGGACATAGAACAACAGACTGGTTCCACATTGCGAACGGAGTATGGCAAGGCTGTATATTGTCACCCTGCTTATTTAACTTATATGCAGAGTACATCCTGTGAAATCCCAGGGCTGGATGAAGCATAAACTTGAATCAAGACTGCGGGAAGAAATATCAATAATCTCACATACGCATATGGCACCACTCTTATGCAGAAAGCAAAGAAATGAAGAGACTCTTGATGAAAGTGAAAGAGCAGAGTGAAAATATTGGGTTAAAACTCATATACACGAAGCCAGAATCAAAAGAGACATGTGTACCCCAACGTTCATTGTGGCACTCTTTATATTAGCCAGGACATGGAAGCAACCTAGATGTCCATCAGCAGATGAATAGATAAAGAAAGCTGTGGTATATATACACAATGGAATATTACTCAGCCATTAAAAACAATGCATTTGAATCAGTTTTAATGAGGTGGATGAAACTGGAGCCTATTATACAGAGTGAAGTAAGTCAGAAAGAAAAGCACAAATACAGTATACTAATGCATATATATGGAATTTAGAAAGATGGTCATGATAACCCTGTATGTGAGACAGCAAAAACAGACACAGACGTACTAAACAGTGTTTTGGACTTTGTGGGAGAGGGCGAGGGCAGGATGATATGGGAGTATGGCATTGAAACATGTAAAATATCATATGTGAAATGAATCGCCAGTCCAGGGTTGATGCATGATACAGGATACTCGGGCCTGGTGCACTAGAGTGACTCAGAGGTATGGGATAGGGAGGGAAATGGGAGGGGGATTCAGGATGGGAACACATGTACACTCATGGCAGATTCAAGTCAATGTATGGAAAAACCAATACAATATTGTAAAGTAAATTCAATCAATCAATCAATCATTCTTGAAAGAA